>JAYJLV010007321.1:0-10119 GCA_036873485.1 Torymus texanus | reverse complement strand
TGTGTGTGTGTGTGTGTGTGTGTGTGTGTGTGTGTGTGTGTGTGTGTGTGTGTGTGTGTGTGTGTGTGTGTGTATTAAGACCAAAACAATATTTTCGTTTAATTTCGTTTTGTCTTGATATCGTGAAGCTCTTAATGAAACTTAAGGTTTATTTTAAGAAAAAAATATCTTTTTCCCTTTCTTGTATTACAATGATCGCATTTAACTAGAAAAAAATAACTATAGGCTGGCGTAGTAATTTTTACATTATTTTATTTGGATTACTGGATATTTTATTTCAGCCCTTAATCTTAATTGTAAACAACTGTTTCGTTACATTTCAATGATGCAAACTTCAAATCTATACTTTTGTGCACTAAATGTTTAACTCTTTTTCATATTTAATACTAAACAATGATAAAAAAAAATAAAATTACGAAAAGAAAGTTACTAATAAACTAAGTAACTTTGTAAAATGAATTTTTGTAATAATATAACAGTGAAAAATTGCCCATTACTTGCGGAAAGAACGCACTGATCGTTCGCTATGAATATCGACGTCTTTTTCACGCCTGGGTATTTATCGATCTCCAATTACACGGAAATGATACCATTACTTACTCCATCTTTCTCTTTCTCTCTGACTCGCAAAAGTCTCCTTGACTCTCCGTGAGATATTAACCAGTTGTTTTCGATATACCGCCATGGCCAATGGCCGCAAAACTGATCACCACGCAAAAGGATATACAGAGATCGCGGACATTATAGATTTTTGCTTCATTCGCTTTTTCTCTTTTAGTGTAATTCTTGCTCGATTCGCTTATCGAAGAAAACGGAAATAAAAAGGCACCAATGGACAAAAAAGCAGATGAGCTTTGCACCTTGAAACTATCATATTGTTGAAATTATAATGTTTTTAAGCAAGGTGATGGCGAGGAAAGTAATCTAGGTAATATATTCGAGGTCCTCTCGGGTCGTTCCGCACAACAAGTATATTATCATAGGTTGCTCATGAGTATAGGAACGACTGTTTTTTCGATCTATTCTGCGTCTCGTGTATTATCGTAATTTATACGCAAAGAAATGGAATTAAAGTTTGTATCGTACAACAAAATAAAAAAATTTAATTAACTTTAGTTAACCGTTGAAGTTATTTGGTTATATTCTAACGATGTAAACCTCAGACCTATGTAAAAAATGAGGACCATCTGAATTTAGGATGAATCCTTATGTTTATGTTGTAACACTGAATATTGCGAAAGAAAAGTTCTTATTTGTATGGTAAAGTTTTGTGGGACTTCTTATATTATCTAAATAAAACTTCATACATGTGAACACATACACTCTTCATGGTTCCAATATTCATTTATTCAATCATTTCGTTTCTCAAAACATTCGGCAATTTCACTTAAACGCGAATTGAAGAAATATTTTTATTATAGCGGTTCGGGTTATTAGTAATAAAATCAAATCACCAAGGAACAGTTTTATAAATCATAAAAAAATTGAATACTCAGTCATCCAGAATGAGAGGAAGAAAAAACTTTCAGCTCTCGCGGTATACATCTGACGAAGTTTTTCTCATTCACACGCAAATCAAGATTTCTCCTCGCGTTCGTCCAAACGAATTGTTTGCAATGAAAGTACTTTGATTTTCAATGATACATCGCATTCAACCTACTCCACAAATCATTTGCCAATGTGACGCTTTTTAAAGTCATGTATCACAACATCACTTACAGTCGTTTCCAACAAGGACGCAAACATAATGGATTTATATATATATATTCTAATGCTTATTGACGTACCTCAGGTGGCCGGGTTTCCCCCCTCCTCCTTCCGGTCACTATCTTTCCCTCTTCGTCACTATATCCATCCAGCCCATCACCATTTAATTATCGTTATCAACTTTCCGCACGACGTTAATACTGGCACGTCGGATGGTGCTTTTGTCGCAGCCAAGTCTTCCGGCTTTGGTTATACGCTCCCGTTGACGCCCACTCTACGCTTTTGGAAAACACTCGCGCACGAGATAGACGCAGGATTCATCTCTCACATTGATGCCGAAAACTATACGTAACGTGGCTCGTGATATGAAATCGAGAGTCGAGAGGAAGCAATTGGGGGGGGGAGAGGAAACAATAGGCAGCAAGGGTGTCTGATCGATCATAAACACCGTAGAGAATCTCCAACGCGAGAGCTATAGTCGTCACATGACGGCGTAATGGAGAGGCCATAATAAACGACAAATATTGGTAGAGCGCCCACAAAGTCTGATGTGCCCACGAAGAGAGCTACAGAGGCAGAGAGAGGCTGACAGAGAGAGAGAACGAGGCATAGTGAGAGAGGGAGAGCCAGAGCGGAAAAGATAGGAGGAGAGTGAGAATGACAGAACGAGAGAGAGAGAGAGACTTCGGCGAATGATGGAAAACAGTCGCTGAAAGAAGGAAAATGGAAAAGCCAGGTTATACATTCGTGCGCTCGAAACTTTTATATAAACTTTACCGGGTTGGAGGTTACAAATTCTTGGCCATTCATCAACGTCCCCAGCCGCTCATATTTACCCTCGCGCAAAAAGTTGCTGAGCGGCATGAAAAATTTCCGCCGTGGTCGCTTGCAAGCTCCCGTATGACTCTTTGATCTTGACTCAATTTTATTTCCTTTTCTGATTAACGTGGGTGGCACTGGGGTGGGAGCAGCGCTGCCGTGTTTATTCGCGCCTGGGGAAGCCTAAGTCTTCTGAAAGGAGTTGTTCAGTAGTCAGGAGTTTATTTGTCCTCGCGATCCACAGTTTGTTGTTCTTTCCTCTTTCTCTTTATCTCGCGTAAAATATCAGCGCGTTTTATTTACTCGGGTAAATGAGCCTATATTACCAGACTATCCTCCGAAAAGCGTTTCTTACTCGGTTTTGCTAATAATTTGGAATTTTTCCGTGGATCGATTCCCCATCACCATGCGACAGTCTCTCTTTCTCCTTCTCTCTTCTGACTTTTTGCGGCGCGGAAAGTATCAACGAATTTCCGAGAGAAACACTCTCACGTGGATATTACCGCGAGCGATCAGCCGTGAAATTGCTTCTGACAAACTGAGTCATCACGTATTTTTTGTCGTAATATTGTTTTCATCGAAACAGATGTAATCGTACTACGCGTTTACGTTACGCCTGATTTTGTATCAAAGGGTTTGTTATATGTACTCGATGGCGTCTACTGTGAAGCACTTGCGCTTAGAATCTAGTAATGCAGAAAATAAGATGCTTCTTTTAATTCGTTGGTTAACATTTTTTAGAGATACACTGAGAAAAGAAATCGTTTTAATAAACGAATCACCACTTAGAACGATAATAGTTGATTATTTATTTATTTATTTATTTATTTATTTATTTATTTATACTTTCAACGGACATTACTGTCCTTTTACAAAGATCGAGAGTAAGAGGGCCATCGTAAATGCATACGTGCAACGGTCAATCATGCTTACAGCAAACGCCAGTGCTACATGAAATTGCGCATGTTAGAAAATACCAAAGAGAATTATTACAGAAAAACGTAGGCGAGATTATATTAATCATGTTTAATAAACTAGTTAAAACAAAAATAGCATCAAATGTATATAGCCAGGCCAAATGAAAATAGGAGTCATACATCTAGTATCTTACATAACTATAAAAGAATGTTAATAAGATAGAATAGAAGAATCATAGGTTATACTTTTGATTTGAGTCGAGCGACTCTCTATTCATTTGTCAATCTTCATTTAATCTCATTATTACAAGCTAACTGATACTGATAACCTGTCAATCTATAATATTTTCCAGGATATATTAATGAGTGATATCATGATTTGGATGTAAAATTCATGTTTGCTCGTTATAAAATATCTTCAGGAATATTTTGAACGTTATATTTACAATTATATACATTTACAATTATTTAGAATATCTTATACGAATTCTAAATGAATTAGTTTAAAAGATAATTTTACTCTATAAAAACAAAATCCAAACAATATACCTACAATAAACAACCATGTTTGCTATAAATATATAAAATTTTTTTATTCATATGTGTAAGCATCTACCGACCAATATAAGACCTCATCAATGTCATGTACGCTTGCCTTGCAAACAATGGGTAGCGCTTTGAGGAGAACACTAATGTTCTCTACAGTTTATGTGAAAGGGTTTTCTTTTCATTTAGTTTTTTCTTGCGCGCTTCTATTCTCACAGAAGACTCCTTCCTATAACTTAAAAAAAACTTACTTGGGCATTCCTGTTTTAATCATGGAAAACCTATTTATTGTTTAGAGCCACGCAACTGCCCAAAAATGTATATTTGATCCTTTGATGTAACGAATAATTCACCATAACAGACCTTCTTGTGCGAACACGCACGAAAGTTCGATTAATTATGGCCGGTATTTGAACATGGCAAAAACAACTGAAACCCCAGTGACTAACATATTTGCAATACCAAGAAGAAATAAATTGAAATTCAGAAAAAGGTAGCGTATTCCATGAGTTTTAGACACAGTAAATATTTTTTCTTTTTATTTATCACGCTAACGTTATCTCTTTCCGAGTATTATAACTGCTAAATTTTTTTCATTTTTCAAGGGTAATATTTCAAATTCATCTCCAATATTTGCAACGCTTAAAATCATGTATAGCATGGGATATGGCTTTTTCATACAATTCTGAATATAAATCGAAGAAGTTTTCCAAAATTGCCGCGGTGCAGTTGCTTCTTATTACTTGTCTTTAAACATCCCTTTTTTCTGTATCTATATACATTTTATTTCAACGGCTACAACAAAAGATATTTTTATATTTAATCAATGGCTGACGTCGACTTCTATTAGACTCGACTTGCATATTATGCACTAACGAGTTATTGGAGCATATGTGTGTCGGGCTGATCACTGATCTTGATGCCAGTAAAATTATTTGCTACGCTTTGTAATAAGCTAATGGGAATGTTTGCAATGCAATCGTCTGCACCACATAGTACTATATTAGCCTTGCAAACCGCTCGTGAAATACTCAGGCTATTTTTCAATGTACCTCGGCCAGTAGCGTAAATAAGGCAATACGTGCCAGTCGCACAGGTATTCCTATATAGTCAAATTTATACGGCTCATTCAAAGTTTCCTGGTGTAGGTAGAAGCATATATTTGTCAATTTCCATTAATATTGTTATAAACTACTCGAATAAAACGTTTTTCCAAAAACATCATTTTCTGAAAATGACATATTAGTATTTATCATAGAAAAACGGAATTAATACATTACTTATTCTTTTTCTAGATTAACTATTAATTACAAAAAATATATGTAAAGCTCAAATGAATCAAAATTAATTAATTACCGTTTTTCATAACAGTTTTGCTTCCTCCTAGAAGAATCTTTGTGATAGTAATTATTTGAGTAGCTGTAAAACATGTTATAATAGTTTTCTGAGGTGTTTGGAATCAAAATACATGATTTTTCAAAAATGTCTGTATGGATGTATGTGTGTCTGTATGTGTGCGTGTGTGTGTATATACGCCTGGATCTCAGATTCTGCTCAGTCGATACCTAAAATAAATTTATGTATCTAGTTTTAAATTTAATAGCTTGACAAATACCTTTAGTCTGAAATCATACGTTTACTTTAATGAGAATCTATACATAAAAGTACTCGTTAGTCGAAAAAGCCCCTTAATAGCCTCAAAAGTAATTATTTATCCATTTTGGACTAATGTTACGCATATTTAACTAAGTAATTATGCGCTTTTACTGTAAAAGATTCTTTTTACTTTTCTTTGTAGTAACATTTGTGGTAATGAAAAAAAATCACGAGAAATGTTTTAGTGATTCCGAAATGTTAAGGCGTAATTATTTTCTAATTTTTTAAGAATAAGTAGTACGTTTCGCAAAATTGTGACGAAAACTACTTTACTTACGAGATTGCGAGGAAATATAACAAAATACGCGAGATCGTAACAAAAATGAGTACCATTCACAATCTTGTAACGAAAAGTGTCATCGAAACCTTTCTATCGGTTACAGTACAATTATTGAATACTATATCATTTTTTTGTATATATAAACAACGATTAGTGCGTCTAAATGACGTCGGAAATATACATTTACCTTGCTCTGTTGGAAAATGTGGTTGTTGATTTTCTTTTTTATTAATTACAAGTTAGCATTTATTGAACAGGTTGAAATTTTTGTAAATAAAGCTAATGAATGTTGGATTTCATATGTAAAATCACAAGAGAGCTAAATAATAGAAGATACTATTAAATATATTTATATTTTAAGCTAGTTTATCCAAGTTAATACACATTTCCAAAACATAGCCTCACCCAAAATACTTAATACAAATGGTAGAGCAGATCATATACAAATTTCTAAGATTTTTAGCTTTCAAAAGTAGAATGTAATTTAATATATATAACCACAAATATGTGTGTGTGTGTGCGTGTGTGTATGTGTGTGTGTGTGCGTGCGTGCGTGTGTGTGTGTGTGTATATATATATATATATAGTATACAACATTTAGAATCAATAATATTGCATATTAACATAATTACAATAATAATTCTGGCGTTTACATAACTCAATTAAAAAACTTAGGGATATTAGCATAACACGCTGGAAACTAATTTCAAATAAACTCTATTCAAAACAATCTTAGACAACCACCTATGTTTATACGATTACCCCATAAATTTACATACTGCTTTCATCCGAATTAACTATAACTATACTCAAAATATAATCCAAAATTTTAATTGAATTTGTAATCTACTGTGTCCTAAGATAATTATTTGTATTGTTAAAATTTTAGGCCAAAAGGCTCTTTTGCTTTTTTTATTAGTTCCAATAAACAAATGAAAATATTATTGTTTAGTATTTGTTTGACACCATCACGAAGTAATAATCTTGGCTTGTTCTTGGTAAGTTGTTCTTCCATGTATTATATTTTACACAAATGAATGATATATAATACGTATGGTTTTTATTTTAAATTTGAATATAAAAAAAACATGATATGTACGTGGAAATTATATTGTAATAAATACGACGATTATACGTATGTTCTGTTTTGTTTGGATGATTCTACTAAGATTTTAAACTTAAGGGGTGTGAAATAATAGAACAAATTTCTACCTTTATTAAATTACGACAGTACTGCAGAAACTTTTTCTGAAAAGAGTTAATGTGTAGACCTCTATAATGATACATAAGCATTGATTTATTCAATTTTAAGAAATTTTTTTCACTGAAATTTCACAACATTTTGGCACACGATTTCCGGAAAATGTAGTGAATAAATTATATAAAAAACTAACATTTTTTGCATGATTACTGCGGACAGTACATCAACCCTTTTATAGAAAAAAGTTTCTTGGATTGCCAAAGAAAAATAAATGGCTACTATAAATGGTTTCCTAATAAAATCTTTTTCTTTTATTAAATAATATTTTATTTCTCTCCTCCTCGCTGGATCACCCCCCCCCCCACTGCCATTCTTCTCTATCTCTCTTTCGCATACTGGATCGTAAAAAGCGCTAACATTATATAGATTGTATATATCATCTGAGTACTTAATTATCAGCGTAAATCGATGGTTTGTTTTTCATACAAGAAAGATCGATCAATCTATATATAGTATCTCTATGCGCAAGTACACGTGCGCTTATTAAACGTGAGGCTTGCCTCGGATTACATATAGTCCATACTGCGCCATGCAACGCATGGAAATAACACTTCAGACTGCAAAGTCAAGAGGACAAGGGATGTTGGTACCATTACAAATTTTGTTTTTGAATTTTTAAAGGTATTTCAATTATCACGTCTTTGTAATGCGCTAAAAAATAGTTGCTTTGGTAAAAAATTAATTATGTAATTCTGTATAAAATACATAAATTCTGTAATTTCTTGCGTCACAAACTCTATTTCAGAGTATTAATTAGAAATTCTCGGGCTCCCATTTCAAAGTATATCCTCACGCGGTCGTTCCTAAGGCTCTTTCTATACTTGCCTTCGGAGCGCTCCCGCGTTCCTTGATATTTGAGATTGATATTTTGTTTTTTATATCGTATCAGAAATTAGTGTATAAATACTTAATGTATTTATGCAGTTTTAAATATATGAATTCATATGCATTTTATTTCCATAATAATTAGTAATAAGTCAATTAATAAAGAAATATGATCGACATTTAATATTGTTTTAGAAGAGCTACATTCCATTGATTTATTAAACCAAAATAACCGGTTAAAATTACGTAAAAATTAAAATAAAATTCAAACATTTTTATAATATAAGAATAAATAATATTTTCTCAAATTTTTTGACATTTTTAAATTACAATCGTAAATCAAAAATGCATTCCATCAAGTTCCACAAAAAATATTTCACTTTACTCTAGAGAGATCGAAATCCATTAATCTATGGGCTTTTTATTTACGTCAACCTACAACTTCACTTTGTAACTTCTTATCATAAAGATAGTAATGTCAGTTTAATGTTATTTAGAGTTAATATGTCTAAGAGTGGTTTCTCAAATATTTTTTTCCAAAATTTACAACATACTTCAAATCTATAACTTTTAATAAAAACATGGAATAGAAATAGTTTTTTTCTATTTTGCTACTAGGGATTTCTTTTTGGCGTGACTTATAAATAATAATAATAAATAAGATAAATCCGCATATAACAAATGTAAAAATAAACAACTTATCGATCTTTTATAACACACGCTTTCCATTGTTTAACGGTACAGCGGAGTATCGTTCAAATCATCAGTGACAGTTACGGGGGCCGTCTATCCTTCTTTGAAAAGAAAATATAGATACGTATTCGTATGAAAGCACGGGTCATTGTTACTGGTGCAAATGTGTGTTTTTCTCACGTGAAAAAATGACATATAATCATATGACGCCTCAGGTCGTCGAATAAATGAACAACGACCTTGATGCTTGACTTAACATTGCGCTGAGAGATGAAGAGAGGAAGATGAAGGAGGAGGGAGAACGAAAGAGAGCAGAAAAGAAGGTATGAAAAAGATGATTATTATTCGGATAAAACCACTGGAGGGATTTATCAGCGTTCTCTACGTATAGACACTTTTGGATTTCCATTTTTAGTCGAAATTTCGCGGCGTATACTGACTGTACTTTATCATCAATGCTGAAATTCTCTTTCCGGTACTATCGTGCGCATGATGGATTTTTGCCCTGGTGATCACTTGGTAAATAAGAACGCTGAATACGAGTTTATAAAGCATGGGTGAATGTAAATTAAAGTGAGAGGAGAAAAAATCATAGATATAACTAAAAAGAGCTTATTTGTATTGTTAATTTCAATCTTATCCAGCAATTAATTGAGCAATTATTGATCCAAGAATTCAAAATGGATATCTTTAATTTTTATAAAAAAAAAAAAAAAAAAATGCCTTAAAATATTTATTTTTAAGTTAAATAGTATATTGTGTAACAAGGGAAAATATTAGCTCCCATGTGAAAATGTTTTATACAGATTGTATAAAAATTGTATAAAGTCTGTATAAAGAAATGATTTTATACTAATTGTATAAAATGTGACTTAATTTTATATATGTATAAATGATAGAAACAACAAGTTACCATGAATACGAATTGCATAGATACAAGTTGATAGTCATTTGTTTCTTTGTTTTTGTACACAATGTTAGATTAGATTATATATAATTTGCATCGATTTTATACAGATTGTATAAAACATTTTTACATCGTCGAGGACACCGAAGGCGCCCAAAACGGAGAAGCAATGAAAAACAAATATTTCCTCGCTAAACTATAAAAAAAATGTTTCTCCTTGCTTGAAGTGGGGAATAATGGATTTTTTTATCCTTTTCCAAATCACGCTTGGAATATGCGATTTTTTTTACACGATTTTCAGGCATGAAAAAGACCCGTTTCATGCACGTGTTGAATAAAAAAAATTTAATAAACAAATGTATACGAATTGCATTGAAAACTTATGAAATCACATTACACAACCACTATGGACAAATAGTTCTCTTTAAAGTTGAATTAGTGAAAAAAACACTAAAGATTAATTAAAATTGCTCCACCGAAACATTAGTGAATATTCACTAATGAAATA
>JAYJLV010007310.1:0-10119 GCA_036873485.1 Torymus texanus | reverse complement strand
TTTTGGTTGTCTTTCAAGTGGGTGAACCGAGTTTGTAAAAGTTTGCTTGCCTCTGTAACCTCTGTCGAAGTAGAATATTGCTTTATTTGATCCTAAGTAATTAATGTCACCGTAGGTCATTCTGATCTTGTTGTTTTCAGTACTTTTATTACCAGGGGCTTCCGCTGCCTTTTTCATTAAAATTTTGTTTTTATTATCTTCGGCAATACTGTCAATTTTGTCAAATATAGTTTCAACGGGAGTATATTTTCTTAATGGAGGTTCCTTTTCGTCTTCCGCGCCTTTTACAAAATGTAGATGCTTGAATGTTTGTGTTTTGGAGTTCTGGTATATCCCTCCTATTTTATGGTATCTTGCTTTTGAAGTTCCGCTGTGACTTTGTTGTGCTTCTATTTCATGTTCATGGAAATTTTTCTTTATGGTCTTATCTAGTTTGGTTATCCCGTTCCTTCTTACTTCTTCTGCAATTTTTCTGATTGTAGTGATGTTGTTGTAATCCGTTGATTTTTTTGTTTTCTTGAGATTATAAGTAGATATTTGGTGATGAGAGCGTTTATGGCATAGTTGGCATTGGTTTTTTGCACATATGTAAGTTCTGACGTCCTGTAACAACTTGTCAAGTAGCTTGTACCCATGGACTTCCGATGTGGGACCTTCAAACTTGACAGTTTTGTTACTTTCCTTTAGTATTATCGTGAGTATATTGGTAACCAAGTAAGTGTCGAATGTCGAATTAAAAATATAGCGAATTTTCTGGCAATCTATTTTTATTTTTTGTTCTTCTTCATGTGTTAATGATTTTCCTTTATCCATTTCTTGATCTTAGCTTTTCTGTTATTCTTATTATTTATCGTCTTAAGACTATTTGGCAATTTATTAAAATAATAGATGGCCCTAACGTAGCTGTTATTTTTGCTTATTCGTCGATTGCTTTTTGGTAGTAGGATAATTTTATATCTTGTAGCTGTGTTTGAATTGTTGAAAGTATTCTTTAATTTTTCATAAGGGTATAGTAGAGATTCACATGTAAAAAGCTGATCTAAATTCAGTGGTTGTTTTTCACGTATAAATTGGCTCTTATTTACTATCTTTAACATTCTACTATTTGCGTATGTATCTCCCCAGGCAATAATACCGTAAGTTATTATGCTGTGAAAAAGTGCATAGTAAAGCATTCTTAATGTCTCTGTGGACATGATTCTTGATAGTTTGTAGAAGGTAAACATGAGGTATTTAGTCTTATTATAAATATTCGATACATGTATATCCCATTTCATGTTACTATCAAAGATAACTCCAAGAGATATTATGCTATCACCTCTTGTAATTTGCTTACCTTGAATGTTTATGTTTAAGTTTTTGGGAGTGCTATTGCAATTATTACCAAATTTCATGTACATTGTTTTGTCAGTGTTTAACGATAATTTATTTATGGCAAGCCAATTTGATAGTTTGTGCAGATAGTAATTCATTTTATTGTCTACATTAATCCAGTTTTTATCTTTTATTATTACTGCTGTATCGTCTGCGTACGATATGATTTATTTAACTTATTTAGCTTATGCGTTTTTACATTCCTTGTACTCACTTATTGGTGACCGTGTAATGCATGTCCATGCACCACAATATCACCTATCTTCTCCTATCTCCTATTATATTAAGAAGCTTCCGTGGTCTGTGGTCGTCCACCCCCCCCCCCAAGTCATATCCTTAACTAAAGAAATAATCCGCTCTCTCTAAGTAGACAGAACTCTATCGGCTCCCCAAAGTGCTCAATTAATATACTTACTGTCTTAGAGCTTCTTGATTATATTAATTACTTCTTTATATTTGATATTTTTAGGTTAATGTCTTCTATGTGGTTTTTTGGAATTTTTTCGTATACTTTTTGTTCTTCTTCTGTATGATTACAGTCTGGCGTACAAAATACATTTCGCATCTGCTAGTCTGCCAGATTTTTCTTAGTTTTCTTTTTTTCTTTATCTTAACAAGAATATTTTTTGAGATATTACTATTTTAGTTTTTTGTTCGGATATGGGTGTCGCTAAATTAATGGCTTATTATATGGCATTTTCCATCTAGAATTGCTCTGTAGGTTTCCCAATTAGTATATTTATTGTATGAGAACTGGGTATTTGTAGTCAGTTTCAGTTGCGAAGCTAGCTTTATAATTATCGGTGAATGATCGGAGGTTAAATCATGACAAGATTCTGCAATGAAGCGATTTGCATTTGTTCCTTTTACCACCGTGAAGTCAATTAGTTCAGGTGATTTGTTCCTGTCAGAAGGTCAGTACGTTGGTTCTCCCGTCGATATTGAAATGAGATTTTCGGCTTCTGTCGATTCATATAGTTCCTTACCTTTCAGATTTGGGTTTATTGACCTTTATTCCCACCAGGTGCTGCTTTAGCATTATAATCGCCACTTGCCATAAATCGATGCCCTAAACTCTTGAAAAATTGAGTAAATTTTTCTTGACTGATTGAATATCTTGGTGGGCAGTATATAGCAGAAATAGTGATAGATCCGTTCTCTTCCTCAATCGTAACTTATGGGAAATCTTGATAATAATGTTCGTTTTCGTAGTGTTTGATTTTGTTTCAGCTGTACCACCATGAGCTTTGCCATATGGATGGTTTGTAGTATAAACTGAATATTGTGGAATTTTTAAAAAGTTTTTATGTGTGAAGTGAGTTTCAAATATTAACATTATGTCAATATCTTGGTTTATTATAAATTTTTTTAATTCAAGTCTTCTTTGTGCTAACAGTTAGTATGTCCGAATTCCTAGCACTTTAAGCAATGTGGTATATCTCTTCTTTTTCTCGGTGTTCAAACTCACGATAAGATTTAGCATTTTGTCGATCTTATAAATATTTTTATTGTTATCTTTTGTCACTAATTTGACAAAGAATAACGGCAATGGTTTTTGCGTTATTCGTTGCATTATGATTGTAATTCTTATGAAGTTATGATCATGTCTCTCAATTTCATTTTTTAGTTCATTTATGTCGACCGATGGATGCAATTTGATAACACTACTTTATTTGTTTTGTCTAGCTTTCTTTGATAGGTGAAAAATTCAGTGTATCTCGTTTTCAGTGCTTCTACGATTGGCAGATATTTTTCGGAAGAGTGCGGTTCAATCTTTACCTATTCATTAGCAAGAACTTTTAATTATTCTTGGCAATTTCATCAAGAAGAGTTTTTAAAGGACATAAGTTATGGACTCCACTAACATGGATTGGCGGCGATTTTTGCACTAAAACTTTATCGGTGGGTTTTTCTGTTTCAACTGATTTATTCATTTTAACGGAATCGTTTATCTGTTGTTTATCTTCTACCATTTGTAACGAGTTATTGGTGGTATTTTTTTGATTAAGCCTGTAATCTTTGATATGTGTATGTCTTATCGATATTCTTATATTTTCTTCGGGGCTGCCTCTATATCTTTTCTTATGAACTTGAGTCCATTTTTCAGTTTTTGTTAATTTCGGCGTATCGTTTGTAATAGTATTGTTTAGTGCTAGCACAGTTTTTTATTGGGAGTGGCTATAATGGCCAACCTTTTCAGTTCTCACTCATACACTATTGCCGTGGATGGTTTTTAGTTTTCAGTTATTTCAGTTTTAATGAGTTTAAATGTTTGTGTCGCGGACAGTTCACACGCGATTTACTTATTCGAATTTCTATACAGACAATTGTATCTTACGTCTATTCGCTCTGAAGGTTACATCGAGACTTAATTAATATTTTATGAATAGCTTTTCCCTTTGGTAACCACGTTCCAGCAGTTCCAGTAAACGACATACAACAATATTTTTGTTTTGATTTTTTAATGGATTGTATATAGTTTTATAAACAAATGTTTTTCCAGAATCTCCTGGACCATCAATATAGAAACATTTGCATCCATTGTAATTATTAGTAGTAAATACTCCCATAACTATATCAAAAATTTCTTTTTGTTCAACATGCAATTGGTTATATTATTCGTTACCTATGCGTCCATAATGTAATTAGATTCATTGCAATGTTCATGATCATTATTACCAACTCTTAATTCAGGCATTGATGGAAAATTCAAAATAGGATTAGCATTTTGCAAATGACAGTAACAATAACCAACAAAAACAAACAATAACAATAATCTCGATCGAAATAATTCAATATGTCATGGAGATACTGAATAATCTTATTCGTTCAATTTAAAGTAAGTTAATAACGTACTCTATATAAGAGCAGTCTTCATAGTTATTAGTTACTCTCTCCCTTATGTTTCTTTAAATATTATGTTAGCGGCATCATAGCCTTTATATACATACTTATACAAATATTTTACTAATCAAACACTGGATACTACTTCAACATTAATATGACAATTAAATATAGATAACAATCCAGGACCAGATGGTACTACGAAAGATTATCCATATTTTGATTGTGACATATTCTTGTTCTTCCATTGATCCGTCGTTTATAATACGGATAACCATCAGATGATATGACAGTTTTCACAGCATAAAAATGAGCTGCTATAATACCAAAATATTTTCTTTGATTTATTAAAGATAATAAGTGTTCTTTCTTTAAGGAAAGAATCGGATACATATGTCAGGACGATTTGATGCCGGTTGCCCTGATAGTAGATTATCTGGAATCTTCCTCCAATTAGAGATACAGGTCACAAATGTCAGAACGATCTGACTCGGTTGCTCTGATAGCAGATTATCTAGAATCTTCCTCCAATTAGGGTTACAGATCATCGTAATAAACAAATCGGGTTTCCCATTACTACGAAATATAGTCATGGAATTTTGATAATTTTGCATCATATATCTAGAAGAATCAACGAATGTCGATGGCAATATAATACAACCATTTTACCTACTTGACAATTCTCATTATTTGCAGTATGATTTAAATGATAAACTAAACCTTGATAACGGGTAACTGTTTTTGATTATTTTGAATATATTCAATTCGATCTCTTTCCACTTTAACGTAATTATCTACGATCCATTTGAAGTAATCTACGGCCCAATAAAATGAATTAAATGTATCTAGTCCAATAGTTATTCTGTATTTGATATAAGCACATGTCGTTACTCGACGACATTTTTCTTCATATTGATCATCATTATCATGACTTATCACAATATTTGGATTACTGTTAATATTTTTTTTTAAACACCGACCTAAGGATCCATGCGTAAAGGGAAAAGGATAGACCATAGGCTCAACGTTCGGATCCATCGAATTTATTGATTGCAATACTCCTGTATTCTTATTTAGAATGACGACGACATATGAATCCGGAATACCACCATCAGCTGATGTAAGAAAACAGCAGCTATTTCGTTATTTCTTTGAACATTATATCGATTCCGATCGTATCCAGATTTTAAACTGAATAATAATTGCAATCCAGTCTTTATATTAGAACCTAATAGTTTACATTGACGCTCAATTTCTTCTTTCATCATCGTGTATGACCAAGCCAATATATTGTGATATCTTATTATATGCTCTGTCACGGGTTGGTTTTTAGCCACCAAGCACGTCCACCTATGGGACTTGGGACTTCGAACCTAGGTCTTTCAATTACCTTTTTTTTGACCGCTATGACCAGATTAAGTTGCAGACGTCCCAACGTCGTGCAATTGCACACTTAATCTGGTTACCTTCCGTGCAACACGCGAGCTTGACACTCGCGCTTTTTTTTCTTACCAGTGATGTGAACTCACCTTTAGTCACAGGCTTCGTGTGCCGGCTACTCAGTTCAACACGATGCACTCTTTTTATGTGCAACGACCGCGGAGGGGAATGGGGAAAGTGAGTGGTGCGAAATGACAATGCGTCAGATAAAATATAAAAAAAACAAGTTAATTGAATTTATTGCGTTAAAGTAAAAGCGTTGGTTATAATAGCGAATGATGTTATATACGGAAAGCCTAGCTAAAACGGTGCGCCTGCACGAAATATACTAACGCGATAACTAGGTCACGAACGCGAGGTAATATACGCCGTGCGCTCGTATTCTACAACGCGCTTACACAGACGAGCGAACTAGGAAAGAGCGCCGCACTCGGTATGCAACACACACACACGTAAATGAGCGTAGGAGCGAGAGCAGACTACACGGTTGCATCGTCTTCGCACTTGCCGGTTATGAATTGCCGTTGATTAATTGTCGTTGAATCAAAGTTGAACTTTGAATTGACCTTGGCGACGGTAACGAGCACGAGGTCGGATCTTTCACTTTGCTCGCTCTCTCTGCACGAGAACGCCTAAACGATCCCGTTTACAGGTATCGACGAGCCTGGGTAACGGTTACGCCAAACTAATTCGCAGCACGGTAGCATTGCGTGCACGCTTACCTTACTCTAGGATCGGACGAATTCACCTCGAGTCCTTACAAATCGGTTGGCCGGGTAGTGCGGGTGAAAGGCGAGTGACGATAGCGCAACCGAAATTCTACGAATGTTCGTATTACGTGCGGCAAGTAATACAAGCCTGTTGCCGTAACTTTTCCACGAGACTTTGCAAACTGCGCAGTGTAAATCCTGTTCGCGTTCACCGGTCTCACGATTCTTCCCAAAAACACACTTGGGAAAAAGTTCCACAAAAAAGCATCGATGTATCACACCAAAATCTCGGAGCGGCGAACTTTCGTGTCTCTAAAACTTCTCCGTTCAAATCAAGATGGCGACGTCGGTGCAGATGTCTGCTAGTCATCCCGACGATGCAGCTCAAATTTTGCATCGACGCGGCATCTCGCGTTCGCGTACCTGAAGCGTTACGGCTACAGGCTACTCTCGACGTCGGTACGGCTGGACGTGACACCCCCCACCCAGATGTCGCATATCTCCTGATGTGTGACTCTGCAACCTAATACGACGTCGCCTGTACCTGAAAAGGGGTTTTAAAAGGCACGGGGCTGGCTGGTGCAGGAGTAGGATCAGCTTGCCTTGTACGACTAAAGCAGTCTCTCTAGGCCTACCTCTCCCGCGAGCTTGAGCAGCTTCGCCAACCCCGTCCTGGTTTTTCTCAGCGCCCGCTGACAACTCAGTTCTCGCAGGCGAAGGGTCGCTCATCGCCGTTTCGCTAGAATCCCTCAGTGGTCGAGCGTCGTCATCTTCTTCTTCATTGTCGAGTGCTGGTGTTGTCTCTTCGTTATCCTCGGGCTCCTTGCCGGCATAAAATGGCTTTAAATGCTCTGCATGGACCAGATCTTCTATATCTTCTTCCCGATCCACCTATTTATACGTGTTTAGCCCTTTCTTCTCTACAATTTCGTAAGGGCCAACGTATTTCGGCGCCAATTTCGCCATCACTCCTTGAGCGGCCGAGAATAATACTCGATTCTTCTTTCACACCCGATCACCGACTTCGAACTTCGGTTCTCGTCGCCTGGCATCGCATACTTCAGCATGACGCTCTTGTTCTTCTCTGGAACGATGACCGGCGTCATTCAGTATGTTATTGAGGTTTTTCATTCTATCAGGCGAGGCGTTCGGCGACTTACCAGTGGCGCTATGGAGTGCATTATTTTGCGCGAAAACGAGTTCAGGTAATTTCTCATCCCAAGTATTATGGTTTCCTTCAGTAAATGCCATAATACCAGTTTTAAGAGTTACATTCACTCTCTCTACGGGATTTGCCTGTGGATCGTAAGGCGGAGTGTGGGAATGATGAACTCCTATCTCCTCTAAGTATTTATCCATGAGTCGGTTCTTAAACTCTGTCCCATTGTCTGAGAGGAAGACCTCGGAAGCTCCATATCGTAAGACAATCTTATCTTTGAATTTTTTCCGGATGATCTTGCCGTTAGGCTCGCCGAATGGGAATATACTCTACCCACCATATAAAGAGGTCTTGGAATACCAGGATATACTCGTATCCGGCTTTACTCCGGGCAAAAGGTCCTGTTATGTCAGCAGCGACGACCTTCCAAGGCTTGCGGGTTATCCTCCGCCCCATAAGTTCTAGAGGGGGCCTTTGTTCCACCATGCACGGCTGGCATACTAAACACGATCTCACGTATTTCCTTACTGACTGGTAAAACTTTGGCCAGTAGTAATACCGGGAGACTCTCGCGAAGGTTTTCTCTCTTCCGAGATGTCCAGCAGTGGGGTCGTCGTGGCATTCTGTAAGATCTTTCTTCCTCTCTTCACTGGGAACTACCAGCTTCCACGCATCGTCATCTACACCCAAGTCCTCTTCTACGTCTTGATTAGGACGATATGTGTAGAGCTGGCTGCCTAGAACTTTCCACCTGAGGTGAGCTCTATGTTATTCTGTCACCTTCTTCTGCCAGTCTAGATACTGTTCATCTTGCGTGGTTGTTTCCCAAGAAATGGCACCTATAACTAGTTGTTCTTCCTTTTAATCGTCTTCTTCATACATCCGGGATAAGGCATCCGGTACACAGTTGAGGCTCCCTTGCCGATGTCAACGTCAAAATTGTACATCTGCAGCCTAAGTGACCAGCTTGCGAGCCTACCTGTCGGGCTACGCAGTGTCCGAATCCAACGCAAACTGTTATGTTCAGTGACAACGAGGAAATAATATCCCTCAACGTAAACCCGAAACTTCTCGATAGCCCATAGCACAGCAAGGCATTCTCGTTCGGTTACCGAGTAGTTCCTTTCCGCTTTTGATAGCGAACGACTGGCGAACTCTAGGACGCGCTCCTAGCCGTCTATGACCTGGTATAATACTGCTCCCAGACCAGTATCACTGGCGTCCGTTTGTATGACGAAACGCTTGCTAAAGTCTGGCCTGTGCAGTACTGGAGTTGTCGCGATAAGTGCCTTGATGTGGTCAAAGGCTCGTTGTTGTTCCTCTTCCCACATGTAACTGAAGTTTTTCTCCGTTAGGCGTGTGAGAGAGTCGGCAATCGAGGCGAAATCGGGAAGAAATTTCCGATACCAGGATGCCATACCGAGGAATCGCCTTAGTTGTTTAAGTTTCTTAGACTCGGGATATTGTATAATCGAAGCTATCTTATCCGGATCTGGTCTAGATCCATCTCGGTTGCCGAGAACACCGAGATATTTCACCCCATATCGACTGAACACACTCTTCTCTCCGTTGATAGTGAGGCCAGCTTCATTGATCCCAGCCAATACGCGTTCTAGCATCACCAGATGATCTTCAAAGGTCTCTGTAGCGATGATTATGTGGTCGAGGTAGGAGAACGCGTAAGGCTCCAGTTATGGACCTATTACTCGGTCAATCTTGCGCTGAAAGATGGCTCCTGCGTTCGCCAGGCCATATGGCCTGGCGAATACTTTTAAATAAATACTTTTAAACTGAAAAAGGCCCATGCCTGGAACGGTGAACGCGGTTATCTCACGCGACGCTTCTTTCAAAGGTATTTCATGATATGTGCTGCTCAGATCTAAAGTCGAAATGTAACGGGCAGCTTGTAGCTTCCGTAAGATCTGGCCCACATTGGGCAGCGGATATGCATCTCCCTTTGCGGCCGCGTTCACTTTGCGGATGTCTATCACCATGCGATGTTTATTGCCAGCTTTCGGCACTATGAATCCAGCATCTCTCTCACTTGTCGGTGCATCTCTTCTTCCAATTTCTTCAAGATTGGATATTGTTTTTGCCGGATTGGTCGAGTGCTGCCCACGTCTATCTTATGATCAGCCCATCTTGTACAACCGAGCGGGGCATCCGCCGTTGGCAAGACTCTCTTTAAAAGAGCTTGCACATGCTTCTAGCGTTATCTCAGCTACACCTGCTGAAGAAGCTTTCATCGTGTCTAAAGAACCGATCTTGATCCGAGTCGGATCATTTGGATCTAACGAAGAGACACAGGCTAGTTCTATTCCGATACTTTGACCGGATTTTCCCACTATCAACCTGTTCTCTACGGGGTCATGCATAGTTTCGAATGCACGAATGAAATTGGATCCGACATAGCAGTCGACTTCCAAGTCTGGTATAATCGATACCCGTACATCTCGATTAACCCCGCCCAACTCGAACGGGATGTCTACGTGTCACCTACGTGCCTACGTGATCGGACGTTTTTGGATTTGGAGTTTGTAGTTCGGGGTTTGCGGGTTTGTGTTTTTAATGTTTATAGGCTTTGGGATTTTG
>JAYJLV010007299.1:0-10121 GCA_036873485.1 Torymus texanus | reverse complement strand
GTGTGTGTGTGTGTGTGTGTGTGTGTTTGTGTGTGTGTGTGTGTGTGTGTGTGTGTGTGTGTGTGTGTGTGTGTATACACACAGTTCACTGTACGTCTCGAGTGGGAAAAATACGTGGGGTCACAGGGAAGGTAAGGTGGGTGACTTTGAATGGTCGAGTTCGTCGGCTTAATGTATCAGGGAGTGAAAGATTTTACGGGCTATTCGTGCGTTTCGAGATTTACGAGGACGTGGGGTTTAGTATCACCCTATATCTAATGTCTTTTTGTGCCTGCGGTTGTTCCTCATCGCCATTATGTGAACGACATTTTTTTTTTTTTTTTATTCGTTGATCCGCTAAAGTGTCGGTAGTGTGGTTGATTGATAAGTGTTCGGGAAAGTATAAAAGTGATTGCAACCGAAAAGTTCATACTAAAATTTACCTGTAACTATTTATATTTTATTCAAGGATCATTATATTTCAACTTTTAATGTTATGATAGTAATGGATTTTCTTATCTTGTAATGATGTATTTGATGAACTTAACTTAGAAACACTTGTTTTGTAAATATATGTAAGTAGAACAAATGTAAGACTTCCGAAGTGGTATGCATGAGAACTTTTGCAAAATATCCTGCGGTAAGTGTCAAAGTACAAAATTTGGGTTGCACTAGTCGATGAAGTGGTTAGTCAAGTTGCGTTTATTTCACTTCTTTTAGGATTACAAAAGTTCAATTTGCAGACAACTTCTTTTATAAATTTTCTTAAAATTTTAAGTTATTAAACGAGGAATAATATTTTTATTTAATTGTTGTAAATTTAAGAGAAAATTTCTACCAACAATTCAAAGTATTTTAAAAATATCAACTGCATACATCAACAACCAATTAAGTATAATTAACTTTTTATGCTTCAAACTAAAACAAATACATTGAATTATTAGAGTAAGTACCAGAAGGAATTTTCGAATGAATAAACAGGTAAACAAAGCAATTTACCCGAAAGAAGCTGGTACTATGTATGCGCTCGGTTTATCTCGAAAAATAAAATTTTAATTTCAACGGTGTATTTGTATTCAACCACAAAAGAATTTGTAAAAGTTCAACCATGGTATTTCAGCAAAGTTACAGAGAGAGAAAGAAAAAAGTGTAGCACAAAGCTAGAAAAAACGCGTCCGTCCGTACAGTGAGTACGAGCACTTGTGCTTGCTCTTGACAGGGAGAGTCCAGCGAACTTTCGGCAAAAAAGCAGTTGGAAGTTTTTGCCTGTGTTATGTGTAATTGCGTAGTTGGTTGTGTCATGAATCATGTAGAATCCTTAAAGTGTGAGGAATTAAATCTTGAATAAATGTTTCTTTAAACGTTATATTGTATTTAAAAACAACAAACATTTGAGAAATGGCAGTTTACATTGATATATGTATATTAGAAATTTAAACATCTCTTTGTTTAAAGTTCAGATCAAGTTATTGAATACTCACAATACTATATATTGAACTTGATATCGAACAACTGAGAATGCGATATTAACTCTCACGTTTCTAGAGAATTATTGGCTCTCAGCTCAAGTGTATCAGTATGTAGATGAAATGCATCTAATGTGCCCTAGAGACATATAGGATACAACATATGACATGCTGCTGCTTCATCCCAGCTTAATCCAAATTTACTTAAGCTATGAGAAGGTGATACATCTAACGCCTAAAATATCTCCTTTTCAATAACACGAGAGGGAAATAATTATTTTACGTAATAAATTATTTTCTATGAGTTATTTTGTTGACGTGAGTTAGAATAATATTTGCTTTAATTAATTCTCTGTGGCTAGCTACAACTTCCTCGTTTTTCATTTCAACTAACAGCAATTTTAACACCACTTTCGACATGAATTTTCACGAGCTTTTAACTAAAATATTACGATTTTAACTTTAATTAAAAGATCTTGAATATTCCAAGACCTCTTTAATATCTCACATATTCGCATTAACACACGATAAAACAGCAAATCATATACAACGGTGAAAAAAATTACTTCGAGGCTTCTTCACCTCAATCCACATACATATTTTTTCAAATTTTTTATTCAAATTATCATCGCAGCACACCAGCATCGAAGCATAAGTTGTAGAATAACTTGGCTGTGGTCATCCCCTTCTTCCTCTTTCTTTACTTCAGTTTACGTTAACATGCGCAGCGTACCTGTCGCAATACATTAACATCCTTTTTATTATTGCGCCGTGTTCGTGTGGCTTTTTATTAAAGCGAGCTCGTTTTTCCGCCTACAGTTTATGCTTCGGTTGAGCATATAAAAGAATGAACAAAGGTATACATATACGTGCGAAAGTGCTTATATGAATTGTCAAGCGATTAATATGCGAATATGTTATGTTCATTTAACTCGAAAATCCTCAATTCTTCATTTTACAAAATTAGTTGAATAAACGTCGAAAGTAGAATTTAATACGAAGAAATTTTAAAATATTTAATTAACTCTCGTGCTAGATTTTCTATATATGAATTGCTCTTAACGCGAATACACCGCGAGATTATTTCTAACGTAATTATAACAACGCGACGGAAGAATTTTCATGCATTTTTCTTCTGGTTTATATATAAACAAAGCTAAACAAAGCTCCCACAGCGCTTCGTAATATATATATATATATATATATATATAAAATTCCTTCTGCGCAGTCGACGTTAAACGTCAACCGTGTACACCGCATCACACCCACGCTCATCTCTAACGAATCCACAGCCACGCTTACATACACACATACATATATACTACAACACATCAGCTTATTTATTGAGGCAACCGTCCAAAAGTGTATGCTTCATTCCAACGCTCCACGAGGCTGGAAAGACGCGACGAGTACGCGATGGAATTGAATTCGGCGAGTGAAACTTTTCGCTGTCCTCTGCACGATATGTGTGTATGTGTGTGTACCGCATATGCGCTTGGCCGCCCAAAGTTGGGTAATGCAATTTTCGTTTATCGTCCCCGGCTACTCTTGTCCGCGTTATTCTCATACTTTATTTATTTTATCCATTCGCGTGTACACATAGCCTACGTATAGCCTGATATATATATATATATATATGTATGTGTGTGTGTGTGTGAGAGCATGAGTGAGTAGTTTTGCGGTGCCCTTCATTCTTGGCTCATGCGATGGAGATTCTGCCGTGCCAAAAATTGAAAGAGAGGGTTGGAACTTGGTTGGTGAACACGTGTAGTTGTGTATGGTATGGCTGTGTGCGTGTGCACCGTATTGAGAGAAGTTGAGTGCGGTGGAGATTCGATCGTAGATGAATGGAGTTGACCGTTAGATAGGAATTATTCGATAAAGTTCGCGGCGAGGAAAAGTTTCTTCCTGGTGGAGTGCGGTAAGTCTTTCTGACATAAGTGGTTTCGTTTTGAAAGTATCTATATATACTGACAGACTCTTTTTTCTTTGCACATTATAAAGTTGAAAATTTATTGTCATGTATATAATTTGTAATACTGTTTTTTAATTAAATCCAAAAGCAATAGAAATTGCTCAAACATTTATTCTTTTTAAAAAGGTAATCATTCAATTTTTATAAAGCTTATTAGCATGAATATCACAGAAGGGGATTTTATACGAGCGCTCGTGTGCGCTTTCAGCGACCTCCATTTTGTATTCCACGCTCGATATTAAGAAAAAATGAGTTTGAGGAAAGTGGGCAGGCTTATTTAATGGACCTTTGTAACCATGGTTGCAAAATTATAAAAAATAAAGATAGACAAAAATTAAAATATTCCTTTTACAAGATATTAAATGCCATACAGTGTATAAATAATATACGTTTTATATTGCACTTTTCATTATAAGTTAACAATTTCCATTTTGATGGCTTCATACAAATATCATTTAAAATGTTGTGAATATTTTTTATTACGGTAAGAGCGACAGCAGAGGCAAAAATTTTAATTTCACATATATGCACGAGACTTTTCAACATTTTTTTTCTTCTTCAATTGCATTTACTTTAATTTACGTAGTGTGACTTCATGTAGTTTAGCGCGACGTCAACTTTGTTACTCAACTGTTCTTTACGAAAATTCAGAAAATATTACGCAAGCAAAACTTCCGTCGACATTGCATGGAACTCGTTTAAGCATATAGAAATATTCCAGATTCTATCTGCACAAGTTCTTATTCAATCTTTGTGATATTCACAACTTTCATTTTGCATTTTGACAAAGTTAAAGTGAAGTGTCGGTATATCGTTATTCGTTTAAAGTTTAGACATTAGATTCAATGTAGCATAATTTATCGTCACTCTTGTAATAAATATATATATGTATACTTTTGTATAATCTATTATTATATCGTGGCTAATTTGAAAAGTAATCAGTAGAAGTACTTACTATACTCTATAAGTAAACCTCAGTTAAAAAGGTCATTCCATAAACATTTGAAAAAAAATATCTCCACCAAATCTAATTTAAACACTCGCGCCGGCAGCTTTCACGCCTCCTATCCCGCTTTCTCATGCAAAAACTCCTTTAAAAAGTACAAGCTCTAAAAATCACAACCCCTCCTTCACTCTTCTTCTCTACCCTCTTCCAACTCCTCGCTAAAAATCAGTTAAAGCCCCGGAGCGCATGCTCACCGACTTAATCGACTTCTCCCTCAGCTTTAAGATCTTCGTACCGAGATTCTCTGGTCCACCGTTCGTTATACTCTCTCTCTCTCTCTCTCTCTCTCTCTCACTCTTCCTCCCTCGCGTGCACTGTGACGTAAGGAATATAAGAGCCCCCGCGTCATTGTACGTCGAACAATGCCTATTCTCATTCCGCCGGGACGCCCACGTGCGAGGAGAGAAAAGAAGGGGGATAGCGTTTAAGGAGCCGGACGAGAGGGAAAATAGAGGATTTTAGTCCCTGTGTGTTTAGAGGTGGTGGTACGTAGTGTTGGAGGAGGAATAAAGGTAAAAAGGGCCCTCGAGTCGATAAATGCAAAGGATGGGAATGAAGTTGGAAGGGGGAGGGAAAACAATCCTAACTGCGAGAGGAGTTTGTGTATGCAGAGAGAGAAAGACAGAGAGGGAGAGAGAGAAAGACAGAGAGTGAGAGAGGAACTGTAGTGTGGACGGGGGTGTCAAATAGACTTTTGCGGCTTTATGAATCAACTTTTATTTTTGAGTACTTTTGTGTTTGTTTTAGCAACCTTTGACACTATAAATGTTTTTTGTTAATTTTTTTAAATGAAATAAATGTGCAACTATTCAAATAATCTTTTCTTCGTCGATAATCATGAATTCTCCTAAGGAAAATCGAAAAATTTGTCTGCCGAAACCCAACTATACTTTATCAGTCGAAACGATGCAATCAGATTTTACGCATCGACGGCGCCGCTCTTCCAAGCTGGAATCGCCTCAATTTATCCGTGGCAGCCTTAAACCAACTCTCTTCGCGCGCAGCAGGGGTGAACAAACGAAGCAATTCGGTAACTCGTCTCGTTCAAAGGGAAACGCAGCAGAACACGAATACACAATTCATCATTTGGAACGTTCGGTCGGCTGGTAAAAAATAATTGTGCGTTCGTCGAGAAAAGCCATCCGCGTAATAACAATGTAAGTGCGTTTTATATCCTCGAACCCAAGTAAACAGCTGCTGCGGTTTTCCGCTCGAATTGCCTTCAATTAGTAAAAGCTCTCTCTCTCTCTTTCTCTCCTCTAAAATTCTCAGAACGACGAGCCTGCGCGTGCGCGTCTTATTATTTTTGCAGCGATCGTTTTATGACACGTCCGCGTGCGGCAAGTGCTGCTATATATACGTATATATACCGCAACGCGTCCTTTTCTTTGTAGAAGTTTATGCGCGAGGAAGAGACATACGGAACAAGTTTGCGAAACTCGACAAATTAGCGCGCGCGTACGCGAGAGAGAGAGATTTCGTTCCGAAATTAATGAGCCGCGTGGCTCGTATAATTATTGCAGGAAGCCAACAGCACACGTATACGTTGAGTAATTTAATTTTAAGGCAACAAAATGCGTCTCGTTGATTAACGAGTTTGGAGTTTCCTCGCGCATTTTTTTTTTTTTTTTTTGTGGAGTATAAAAGAGATGAGAAAAAGATGATCTCGCGTGTTATCATCGTATTTTTCCGTATATAGGGAAAAGCCTATAAATTACGAATACTTCGATTTTGTCGTTGTCGTCATGTACGCGCTCGAGTCATTCATGGATTATTCCGAGACGCTCGTGAATAATGCAGATGCAAGCGATGGAACGGGATGAGAAGATATGTGCGTGCGAGGTATGTAACACGTGGCGGGGGAGTGAAAATATGGAGATGAAGTTTTAAGGGAAGAGAACGAAGTCGTAATCGCTTGCGATGCGAGAAGGTTCGGTTCTATCAATAGATAGATGTTGCGTGATTACGAGGCTGGATGGTTTGGCAAGTTTATATAGCGAGAAAGGGAGGTAAAGGGTTGCCTTGTTACGTGATGTGTATATGATAAATATTGGTATACCTTTGTAGGAAATTTTCATTACATAAAATTTTTTAATAATTTCATAAAATTATTTTTATTGTTGTAACTTGTAATGTGTATTAAGTATATGTATTTATATCTACAGTCTGACGGAAACATGACAACTACTACTTACTACGTATATATGTTTTATTTTGTAGATAAACATACTATTTGATTGCGATTATTTTGGCTTACTGATATAAGATTGACAGACTAGCCAATGAAGCTTCGTTACGAAATTTGAACAAAAAAACTTTGTTAAAGACCTTTTCTTCTAAGTAAGAATAATCAATCAATTTATTTTTCGAAACATTCAAAATATTAAACAAAAATTGCCAATAACGTCGATTGCTTGAAACACTTTTTTACAAGCAATATTTTATTTTTATAAAAAATCATGAAAATTTACCTGCTTCAAAACTGAAACATTTACTTAACACAACAATACAACCTTCCATTTGCTTTTTGCAGAACGAAAAAGATTTTGAAAAAAACTTTTTCATAATACTTTGAACAATGGCGTTTTCACAGTATTTTAGCATCTTCAAGCTTATGTAGCTTTTGAATAAATTAATATTTGACATTCTTTAAAAAGCAAAAAACCTCGCATTCTCTATAGTTTTGAAATTTATGCCCATTTCTCCCTGACGAATTTAATAAACCTTTACAGGCACTCTAAGAAAAAAAAAGATATGATCGATGGAAAAACTTGCTACCGGATTGACAGTATTCTCGATTTTGATTAGACAACCAATAAACTTGGTTTGGTAAGTGTGCGTGTAGAGAAACTTTTATCTAATTTTGAATCCAGTTGTTTAATATTTTTCCGTTGTATTAAGCATATATATACACACACACACACACACACACACACACACACACACACATATGAAAGAGGAAAACTTTTCGAATGCAATATACATGTTTTTTCGTTACTATAATTCCCTCAGTGACAAACTACACTATTACCTCAAATTACCGTATAAAATTATTAACCCATCAAGCAGCTATTTTTTCAGAACCCATTATTCCCTCTGCACACTACCATACAAAGTCTATCTCCTCCCAACGAAAACATTACCCCCGATCCCCACACAAAAGTAGTTTATAGGCAAAACTCACCGTCTATATCGATCTCCTCGAGCATGGTGCGTAACTCCTCGGCCCTGGCGAACTGTCCGAGTGAGCGCATGACCCTGCCGAGCTCTTCCTTTGTGATGGTACCGTCGCCGTCCTTGTCGAAGAGCCGGAAGGCCTCCCGGAACTCTGCGAAGCAGCAATGCGAGCAATGGAAAAGCTTGAAATATTGCCTACGTAAAGAGCGTGGACAGGCGTAGCGACGGCGGCAGCCATGGTTGTAAAAAAGTAACCTGGTGCGCGCGATCGTGCGGGTTTGAAAAAAAAACTACATTCACGGATAATACTACGTGCTTTCTGAGGGAGTGGAAAAACGGAAGATTAATGGTTATCTTGGTGGGCAAGATTTATTGGAAAATTAGGTCCATCTCGTAATGATGCGTTTTTAAGGAAAAAGGTTTGCTCTGTAGCAAATACGTGATTGGGTATAAGTTTAATTGTACAATGTATGATTGATACGAAATCTATAATTTAATGTCAGTATATATAAGAGTCTTTATACTTTATATTTGGACAATGTTCGGTATGTTTTGCGTTATTGAAATTTTCGAAATGCTGTTTCACATCGTTGAATTTTAATTATTCCAATTTTCAAAGTTCTTCAGAGTTACCCTTTGCTTTTGAGCACTGGCTGAGAATGTTCTTAATTAAACTTTTAGAAGACAAAGAGATTTAATTTTATTCTATACTTTTTTTTAAACGTATTCTACATAAGAATGAAATTTTCATCATACTTGTAAACCATATTACAACAATACTATACATTCAAGCTCATGCTCGTATCAATAACCTAAACTTTACTATAAAAGATTTTCTTACTAATGATCAAAACATTCTTTTAAAAATTTCCACCAGCAATACCATCTGTTAACCTTAATAAAATCCTTCAAGAAATCACTTTTACTTTCTTTCCTCCACTCGAACAAATTCAAAATCCTTACGCAGCAACTCGCCACCATCATCCACTCAGTTACACACATCCACGCAAAAGCTATTAGCAGGAATATAGGTACACACGTCGCACGCGCGTATACGATTGGCTTTGCCAGGCGCTGCGGGCCAGCGTTTAATGGCCTCGTTTCACGGCCCATTGAGTTTGTACCAGCGGCACATGTAGACGTGTGTGATATATATATATAGTATATAGTATATATGTGTGTAATCCATACTCGTGCGCATATTGGTCGATGTTTACACTACGCATTAAGATAAAAGATGCCACGTGTGTGAGATTTTACGAGTGTATATATAGCGCTGCGGTTAGAAGGCACGTATGGGATGAAGAGTATAGAAAAGCGGAGGATATAAGGTTCTTAGAGAGGAGGCGCACGTATAGGTGAAGGATGAATTAGCGAGAGTCGTGTGGGTTTTACGGGATAAGGGCTGCAAAGGGTAAGTGAATTTTTGAGGAACAAGGTGGTGTGGTTGAAGTAAAAGCTGAACGGTATAGTTTTATTGGTAAAGATTGGTCGATCTGGCTAGGATCATGGTGTTTTTTATTTATTGAAAATAAAACAAAAACAGAAATATTTGTTGTTGGCGACGTTTGGTTGACTATACCGTGTCAACTTCATCAGATTGTTTATTATAAACTCTCTTCACGGTTCATGTTTTATTTCTCGTATCTCTGCATATATACATACAACGATGCACATTGTACGTTCATTTAACGCTTTTTAATGTAACTCTCGGTAAATTATAAGTTATTGTGATAATTAATAAAAATTGGATATATTATTTACTAATTTTTTATTTATAATAAACGGCCTGATGAGGTTGGCACACCAGTCAACGAATCGTCGTCGAGAACAAACATTTGTGTTATCGTTTTATTTTAAATAAATAAAAAATACCCATGACCCCCGCCGGATCAACAAATAATTACCATCAATCATAAAACATGGAGGATGACAAGTCACATACATCACTGAATGGTAGTTGGTTTTAAAATGTCATGATGTTTTTATTATTTTTTTTATTATTCACTAAAATGATTGTAACTTTATAAATTACTTAACGATTTGACATTAATTACCGAAAGTAAATAATATTGATTCAGTTAATCTTGGATAATCATCGACATCAGGTATATACAGCAACATCTACAAGTCTCGCGAGGTACACATCACGCAGGATTCGCGTCTCAAGCCCTCCCATAGGTAAGCGTTGAACCTCGTCTTGTTTCGCTTTAATCGTCGGGGATTAATTCATGAGATACGCTTACGCACATATCCTTCACTTCTACAACTCACAACCGATCGCTATACATATTTTATATGATCTGATTCGCTCAACCCCCCTCTCTTTCTCTATCTCTCTCTCTCTCTTTCTCTCTCTCGCTTTCTCCCTCTCTCTCTCGCTTTCTCCCTCTCTCTCTCTCTCTCTCTTTCTCTTTCTCTCTCTCGCTTTCTCTCTCTCTCTCTCTCTCTCTCTCTCTCTGGCTCTCTCTCTCTCTGTCTCTCTCTCTCTGTCTCTCTCTCTCTCTGTCTCTCTCTC
>JAYJLV010007288.1:0-10121 GCA_036873485.1 Torymus texanus | reverse complement strand
TGTGTGTGTGTGTGTGTGTGTGTGTGTGTGTGTGTGTGTGTGTGTGTGTGTGTGTGTGTGTGTGTATACATACACACGTTTCATTGAATTTCGCGGTTTCAGGGGCTACTATAACGCGCCCCGCGTTTGTTCTTATACAATGCCTGTATATAATATGATAATTATGCGGTCTTGCGCAACTACGCATTTTTTACGAAATCACCGTAGCGGCGTTATACGCGTATATAAAAGCAGAAAATTTCAATGTTTTATACGCCTCATGAATATAATATTGTCTCTATCTCACATATATGATGTACATATATAATAGAATCGTTAGCCCGCGACTTGTGAACTTTTCGTTATATGGAGAATAGGAGTGGCAATTAAAAACTCCAAAGTCTATTAAGATTATTTATGGAATTAAATACATCGTTAGAGAGTTGAGTAATTTATGTTGTGGCAATAAATAAAAGTTCATTATGCCTTATTAGATAATGATTCTTTATTGGACTATAAATGTATATACTAACAGTGTAATTATTATCTTACAATACCGTGCAAAAATTTATCAAAACTCTGTATATAGCAAAGTGCTATAATATGGAATCGATAGAAAATTTCATTTGACACGACACTTTCAATTAATTGTTGTACGAAGAATTCTTTGCAAAAATCAATAACATTCGAAAGTGACTCGCTCGTTTCACATACCTCACTTGTCTCCTCTGCTCGCTAAAAAAATTCTGCAGCCTACAAATAGTTCGATTTCTATATACCTATATATACACCGCGCTTACACCGTGACATAAACTAAATCCATTCGACATTCAAAACCCACTCTTAACACAGGAGCAACTTCGCGTTCGCAATAAATTATACTCTCCACGAAAACTTTCTTCGCGAACTACTCACGCGCGTACACACATACACTATATATCTGTATACATGTACACTTCGTACATAGTGAAATGCTATATAAATGTAAAAGTGTAATATAAGAATTCACCGAGATCGACTATACATATAGAGAGAGAGAGAGAGAGAGAGAGAGAGAGAGAGAGAGAAAAGCTTACCAGCGATCGTCCGCCGGACGATGATACAACGTGAAAAACTCACGATTGAAATCAACGCGCTCGTGCAGCTATAGGTAGATACATGCATCGCGTGTGCAAAAATCGAAATTGAAAACCGGACGGAATTAGTCGGTCAAGCAAGACTCGCTTTCTAATGATAAATCGCTATATATATATATATATATATACGTGCATGCGCGGAAGAAGATATATATATATATATATACATGCTCTCGAGCAAGTGCGGTTCAATCGTTTCGTGTATATATATGCAGGCGTAAAAGTGAGAACAATCATAGTCTCTGTACATTGTTGTTACTAAGATAATTATAAATCACGCTATTATATACAGCGACCCCCCTCGTTTCGGGCAATTCATTTTTTTTTTTGTCTTTTCAGTGCTCTACCGGGTTGCCGTGGGCGAATTGTGACGTCATGGGGTATATAGACGTGAAACAACATAATAATCGTTTATTTTTTGTTTCCCCGCGCGCGGAGTAGCGGCTGTAAACGTCGAGTATAACATATACTGTACAGCGGCCAGCTCGCAGTTTGGGATTTTTTTGTTTTCTACCTTGATGGAGATTAGAGAGCGCGTGGGATTGTCGCGTTGTTTACTGAAATCGACGGTTTGTGCGCTTGTGTATTAATTACAGTATGATGGAGATGAATGTTACGGACGTGTGACTATATTGGAGGTTTAGAAAAAAAAATTTATTTATGGGTCCTAAATTAATTTCAATGCCAAAGACTTATAGTTTTAAGAATTCATTTCGTGTTTCGAGTCATCTGGAATCGGGATACGCTTTTTTTTTGTGAAAATCTTTGCGCAGATGTGTGTATATGTTTGTATTGAAATACTGAGATTCGATTCCAGATTTTGACCTGCAGATTTGGATTCGAATCCTATCCCCAGTCTAAATTAGATTACGTCACAGTTTAATAATTTATATCGCACACATTTGTGTGTATATTAAAATGTCTGAATTGCGTTGTCTTGAAACACATTTAACAGAATTGTATACTCACTGTTCAGAGCTTGAACTTTTTCTTTTTGTATAAAGATCCTTAGGAACGCGAGAAACCAGCTGCCCAAACGTCTAAGACTTATTTTTCCTGGCACTCCTCCTGGAAACAAATGAGACTATTTAAGGCAGTTGTGTCATTGCAATGACGTACCGCTATACTTTCTATGATAAACTGCCGGAAAATGACTATGCAAAAGATAACAAACAACAAACGCTTCTGTTTAAGAGATTAGATATATTTTAAGAGTTAGTATATGAAATATGCCGAAAACGTATAAAATCAAACAATTTAAAAAATTTCAATTTAATATATATCCGGAAACATTATTGAAAAATGCCATATTGCACAATCATGGTAGCATTGGAATGTTTGATTAAAAAAAATTGTTCAGAAGGATTTGCAGCATACACAAACGCGTCCATTTAGAATGACCTACTTTAAGTAGATAAAGTCCGGGTACGGTAAGACATGTCCGATAGATACGTAAAACCTACGTTTAGTATATATGTTTCGGTAGTGTACATTATATATATATATATATATATATATATGCGTATAAGGGGAAAAAAGTCTTACGGTATTGTTTTATGATATATATATATATATTTTTTTTACGATATATTAAAACTGAATCTGAAACACCATGGAAAAAAAGTGTAATGAAATTCCATTTGTTCCTGATGCCTATGCACTGCTATTAGACGGCAATAACGAAGGAATTTTATTATACTTCTTTGTAGAGGTGGTATAAGACTTAATTGTTGACATGATGATAAAAATATTGTATAAAAAGTTTATGACGAATTATATAATAAGAATTTCATAATTTTAAAAACGCGAGTACACTGTACATATATAATATGAGTGATGCGAATCGTTTAATCTTTTTTTGTTTTCTTCATAAAACAATAGCTTATGGAAATCATTCAAAAATAATTTACTATACAGTTACGAAAAAATATTTAACTCTGTACATTTATAATATATAAATAAAATACGATTATTATCGTATAATTGTTACCAACAATGGGACAGCTCAGCACATACCTTCTAGAAACAGTTCGCATTATAATACTCTCGCTTCATTAACGTTCCCATTATCCGCAAAGAAATGAAATCCCTATTCAATAGATAACATAGATAATTATTAACAAAGACTGGCCTCATCGCACCATCATCATCAACGCGAATGGCAATCCAACCGTCAATAACCCTTGCGCCGTGCTCAACCATCGTGAAATTTCTCGCGGCTCGATAAGATCTCTCACCGCGACGACGACGCGGCATCGTGAAAGAAAGGAAGAAAATCCAATCGTACCAACAACAATAACAACAACAACTACTACTACTACTACTACTACTACTACTACTACTACTACTGCTACTATAACACCTTTCGTATACCCGTTGGATTTCAATCAACGTCGGCCGTTCTGGCAATTTCCCCGTCGTCGGGTAGGTATATAACTTTCGGCCCGCGCTGTTCGCGCGCAGTAATAGAGATGTACGGGTGTATATATATACGTAAGCATCAGAGAGAAAATTGAAAGAGACAATCGCGCTCGACGCATAATGAGGTAGAGTAAGCGAGCGGAAGACTGAGTAGGTATATACTCTGATTTATCATCGACGCGTGCGAGTCCTCTCACCTTCATCTCTCTCTATCTCTGTCTGTATGTCTTTCTTTCTCTTTCTCTGCCCACTATATATACGCTTGGCTTTTCACGCGCCACGATTTGACTTTGATAAAGGAGGCGCATATTAACGGCTGCAATGTATGTGAGTGCGTGTCATGGAATTTAAATTGCTACTGGTCAATTTGTTACAAATACATTTTTTATTTTTAGTATAATGTGTATATGTATGTGTGGCTGCCGTGCGTCAATGGGTGGGTGGAATGTAAAAAAAAATGCGGCGCGTGTATTACACGAAATTTTTGCATAAATTAAAAAGGCGGAAATCGGTAGTGAACGTAGTTTCCGCGTGTATAGCGGCGTTGGGTTCTATATATATATAAGGTATTTGACTACAAGGTGATTAACATTCGAATGGTGGAATACTTTATTGGCACGGTAAAAGCTTAATTTTGTAAATCCTTTTCGAGAGGCGGATCCTATAAGTGTAGCCAGAAGACAATGAAATGTCGCTGAACTGACTACTTATTATAACGTTACTATTTTTTCGTATTCTTTTTGCTTCCTCAAAGAGGAAGCTTTGTAACGGTGAAAAAAATTTTTGAGACAAAAAAATTACAAATTGAACTTATTTTAAGGAATATTAGGATAAATTTTTAAGAGATAATTTCGATTTGTTTTCGAGAAAAAAAAATTTTCGAAAAAAATAGCATTTTCGATGTCGCTCGATAACTGGAGTAAAAATTATCCGATCGACTTGAAATTTGGCACGGACATAGTTTTTTTATATCTACAGGATGAGTTCGTTGTTTATAAATATCTGACTGTTACGAAAAAAGATATTGGAGGTTAATATTTTTCTATAAAATTTTTGAATACCTTTTTTCGAAGAATTCTTTATTAATTGACTTGAAATTTTAACCACTTATTAAACTCTATTAGTACAGGATTGGGTTAAATTTTTTAAAAATTTCCTTCATTTGTTTTCTAGAAAAAATTATTTTAGATATTATAAAGTTTGAGGAAGCTAAGTGCCAATGTATTGGCAGCGGTTTTTTTTTGCTTTCATTATTTCAAAGTAGACTTGATTGTTACATCAGGCAAAACACGCCAATAAGCGCAATTATTCGCGTAATTGGCAAAATGCATAATGAAATGCTTTTAGTGTCAAGTTGAGCAAAGTTTAAATCTCCTCAGGGCAGTTAAATACTACAGCATTTCGCAGGAAACGCGGTACAGGGAATCGAGTGTCTTTTACATAACTAGTTAAGTAAGACCAGTTGTACGCGCTCGAATTCCTATGAGTTTTTCCGAACTTAAAAGTCTATACTATAAGCCATTCGACGTTTACAGGTGTATATACATACATTTTCCCCCTCACGAAACTTCTTTGTGTGAATTAACTTTTGAACATTAAAATTGACGGCAAACAAAGAAAATCGAAATTCTTTGCCCATAAGATTCTTGATCTACACATTAAATTCGTAAAAAAAAACCTAAATACCTTTACCATTTTCCATTAATATAATTACTCCATATATACGATAACAATCCACTTAATTGTATTATTAATTATTGTAAAAATTCAACTCACACCTCACCTTTGTCACAGTCCCTTTGTCTCATAACTCACCATCCACAATCCGCGCAATCAGTCGCGTTAATTTCCAAAACCTCCGCGTATAGTCGCACAAATGCACTGCCAACGACGCACGCATATAAGTATATACTACAATGGACAAGTCTCGCCCACGCCCGTATTTATATACGTATATACATATGTAAGTCATTGTCGGCACAGCCGCGAAGGTATGCACAGTATGCAAATCCGTACGGTCCAGGATAAACGGGCGCGTTACACACACACACACGCGCGCGCACGCGTGCTGCCTTTCGTTGATTAAAGGTGCGCGTCGCGCTCCTTCGTGTACGGGGATTATACTTATATATATATAAAATACAAGAGTGCGTATATGCGGGCCATTTTTTTCGATTCTTTGAGGTTCGGGATGATGCGTATTATGTGGAAGGTTGGAGGTATACAGGGCGGTGATTCATGCTATTGAATGTTTTTGCTTCCTCAAAGAGGAAGCTTTGTAACGGTGAAAAAAAATTTTGAGACAAAAAGGCTTAAAATGATGTTTTAAGATGAAATGTGTTGAAAATTTTCAATTTTGAGAAAATTTTTTTCTTGTCTGTATGTATGTGTTAGTGTGTGTGTGTATGTAAACTTTCTATAACTTGGGAACCAAACCATCGATCTTCGCCGTTCGAAGCTTATTTTATTTCTCTCGCGATTTAAAGATATTTTTGTTGTTATATAAAAATATATTGGTAATATAATTAATTTAAATTTATTCTAACAAAATAATAATGAAATAATATATGAAGTTTGAGGAAGCTAAGTGCCAATATATTGGCAGCGGTTTTTTTTTGTATCTCTTGATAGTTCTAATGTTGAAGGTTTTGAGAATGATTTTGGAGAATGGTTTTGTTATAAAAACATAGAGTTATTCGTAAATAATTTGAAATTGGGGAGGATAGAAAACCCTGGTGAAAAAGAGTTTACAAAGGAACCCCACTGTTGGGTTTCCGCTATTAAATGAACACAGTTTTAGAAGTATAAGGATCAATAAGTATAGTAGAAAATAAAACAATACGACTATATAGATATAGTACCTTAACCATCACTGTATGTCTCAGTATGAAAATTTTAACATTTTTAAACGTTCCAAACGACACGGCTACGATAAACAAAAACCTTACGTCGAAAATTTTCAGCGTCTTATGCGGCTTCGCTATGACAATAAAAAACTTTATCTCCAAACCTACCTTCACTTCTTATACCTACCACCGATTTTTCATATCGCTCCGATCAAACGTAGCGTATTGCTTGCGGACCGGTTGAAAAAAAATCTTCAGTGAAAATAAATCAACTCGCCGCGGTGAATGACTCACGAAAATGCTAATTCATTTTTTTCTACATCGCGAACGAATTAGTTGTATATATATATATATATATATATATAGTTGCCAGCGAAAGTTATATAATTGAAAAAAAAGTGGAAAAAAAAAAATTTCCTATAAATTATATCGTACCAGTTTTTTTGTTGATGCAACATAGAACAGCAACGACAGCAGCGGCAAACCCGAGCGACTCGTTTTGTACTTTATATGGAATGGTAGAATCCTAACAGGATCCAGTATAATTCTCCATACCGCGAGGTGGTCACGAAAATCCGGTTGTACTGAAGTAGCCGGCTGTTCGGCAATTCCAAGGCCGGACGCGGATTAAAATTACGATGGCGCTAAATTATATATGCGTGTGTATATATATGTGTGTATGTTTTCTTGTGAAAAGTAGCTCGCATACAGCTTAAACTTTATTTTGACGAAAGTTTAATGAAACAAAGATATTTCGTTGTTCAATTTTTCCAATAAAATGAGATCGCAAGGGAAACTACAAATTTCGAATAAATTTTATAAACGTAAATATAACAAACTTTCAAAAAAAAAAAGAACACGATAATAAAGAGTTACTTTTAATTGTTCTCTGGAATGAAAAGTCAATCGTTTCGATTCGTTGGAGCAAAAAATTGCCGACGAAAACGGGTGAAAATTGTCGAGTATAGCGAAGAGAGGGACAGACTTTACATCCGTCACAGAAGATTAACTCTCGTCGGAGCGAAAAATCGTTCTCACGCGCAGGCTTTTGTATTTTATCTCTCTCTCTTTCTCTCTCTTTCTCTCTCGTTTCCCTCGCTATACCAGTGAGAAAATTCGTTGCACATTAAAATTCATCAGAGCGATTTGAATATAAGGCCTCTCTGTGTATATAAACGTTGCGAAACACTGGCAAGATGACAAATTTCTGTACACACCGTGGTGTAGACCAGATATGCCAGGCTTTGACCTTAAGGAAATTGTGAAATTGTAAATTATATGCATATATATATATATATACACGAGTCAACAGCGAAACGGTCCGCGTGACATGAAGCTATAGCATCAGTGTAGAATCAAACCATTTATAGTATAATAATTTTGAAAACAACCTATATATATATATATATATATATATATATATGCGGTATAAAGGTAGAGAGCTTATATATACACTTACGATACACTACCAAACAACTTTACAAACAAATTATATAAATTTTATTCAATCCAACTTACATCTGCATTTGCATTTAAATCACCTCGCGAACTCGCAGAATATATACAAACATCGCGACTCATTTACCAAGTATATATACTTCCAAACTTTCCGTAACCTCGTAAACCGCAAACCCTCAATTACACATCTCCGCTCCCAGTTTCTCCACACATATATAAGCTTCCCTCATCATACTTGCATACCTTACATAAAAAGCCAGCTGTTATACTTCGCGCGATTTTCTCGCGCGAACGTGCCACCGGTGAAAACTTTCCAGCGTGTCGACTTTTAAACAACCGGCGTATCTCATATTCTCTTTCTTTCTGTCTTTTCACTCCGTAAGCTGTAAAAAGTAAGAGAACACAGTATAGACCGTGGTACATCTTTTTCTTTTTTTGTCCACACGTGCATCATGTCTGTTTGTCTGTGAGTTTCTGTAAAAGCACGAAGGAGCAATGAAATTTCGAGGACGCGGCCTCAATGACGGGAGAGGTTTCGGCTAGAGTGTAATATACATACGAGCGCTCGCGAGCACAAAAGAGAGAGAGAGAGAGACGTATAGTCATGATGTCGCTGTGTGTAGCCGCCGCGTATAAGTCGCCGACTTGAAAGTTCTTCACCTTCGCGACATCGTCCCAGCAGAAAGACAGAACGAAAGAGAGAGAGAAAGAAAACAGCGCAGGGGCGGATATGTAATGCACGCGACCCCTCTTGAACTCGCGAGCTGAGTCAACGCCGCTCGTGACGTTGAAGTCTTTTTTATTTTTTGTCGAAGCAGAAGAAGAAGAAAAAGAAATGGAAGAAGTAGCAGCACGTTTGTATATGTCAGGCTACTGCGAATGATTATATGGTTGTCAGATATAAGTATAGATAAATGCGTATATTTGGCACTTTTTTTTGAGAATTCTAGGGTTTTAGCAAAGGTGACTATATACTGTTGAATTTATTTAGTAGGAAGCTGCTGTAAAGTGTTATGCTAGCTCGTATAATAATAATGAGACTAAATTTTAATTCATGTTATGAGTTTATTCGTTAATAAAAAATAAAGTTACGAAATGATTTAAATTTTGAAAAATTCTCAACCTCATAATAAATAGACCCCATTGTACATATAACAACCGCGCATCAATACTATTCAATTTAACGAGACACGACGATGACTTGTCATAACCCGAACGCAATAAGCGAATCCGCATTCGTACCTATATATCCTCCTCCGATCTGGTAATTTCACCTGCTATATACGCATCGACTTGCACACGTCGCGCGTAATCGTTACGATCTCCGGCTCGAAATTTTGCCGTCCGACAGGATGTGAATTGCCGCCACTTAAGGTTTCGGAAAAATCTCGTTCGTCACAACGGGTTTTCACCGACAAAAGTGAATATATATATTCTGTCAATCAAACGTTTAGACAATGCGAACGTAGAGATAAACTCATGGCAGGCGGCTATACTCAACAGTGCGCCAATAAATTTCCATTTTTTAAAAGTTCAATGAACGTGCTACTATACCGCTGCTGCGTCCATTGCACGCTTTCTCCCCTTATAATCAACCGTAAAACAATACACGCCGCGTGTATAAAATCGTGTATCGGAAGAATTAAATTGCCTTTTACCGCGCCAAACGCGGGCGAGGCTATAATACTGCAGTTTCCACAGTTATGTATATATATACCATACACAAAATAAAAAAAAAAGTACGCGTGTGTACAAGGAAACTTGACGATTTCGATCACCATGCGGAAGTATAGTGCTGTCGATCCGAGGCGGAGATCTAGTTCTCTTGTTTTCTTTTTTTTCTTCTTCCACAGCATTAAATTTTAACGAGGCGATTTTAATAATTTTAAAATACCACATAAAGCAATATTATACATGGTCGCGAAATTGCACCCTACACGCGCTTTTATGTATATTTATAATCGAAAAATTGGAATTCTTGCTTCGTTTTATGAAGTCTATGTATAAAAAACACAGAGAGTCTGCGTGCACTCGGCTTTATTATTCAAATCTGGACATTACTCGCGCACGTGTGAAAATGTTTTATACAGATTATATAAAAATTGTATAAAGCTCTGTATTAAAGAAATGGTTTTATACAATTTTTTACACAATCTGTATAAAATCGAAGCAAATTATATATAATATAACCTAACATTATGTATAAAAACTAGTATCTCCCGTTATGCAAAAACTTCGTTTTTCCATTATAGGCACGACCAAACTGCTCAGGAGAATCTTG
>JAYJLV010007277.1:0-10121 GCA_036873485.1 Torymus texanus | reverse complement strand
ACACACACACACACACAAACACACACACACACACACACACACACACACACACACACACACACACACACACACACAAATATGTGAATAGGGAATACATACATATACTATAAAAATATTATTTTTTCTGCCAGAATTAAATCAAAAGTTTTCAAAGTTAGCTCTATAATATTAGAACAAATCTATTGGAAAAGCGTTTCATTTTTATCTAGAACTACAATCATAATTATATATTAATAAAATTTAGAATCCAAAAACTAGACGTTATCCTCCTCAAAAACTTATTTTCTATTCTGCAAAGTCATGTTTTTCTATGTATAAACAATATAAATCAAAACTAAGTTTCCTTTAATTTTAACAGCTGTGCATTTACTTAGATGTCGTTTTAAAATCATTATATGTTTCACTTACAACAGATGGCTTAAAATGAAGGAAAATAAAATAAATTACTTGTTAAGGTCAGTGTACACGAAGTGATTGGCTGTGCTAATCTTGAAAAATTTAAATCATGCACGATTCAAGAACAATAAATCATTGACGGGATAAATGAATTATATGATTAGTATATTTACTTTTTTAATTAGAACTGCGCATTTTTGCGATATAACTATATGAGTTTGTTATTCTCCGAAGCAATCCGCTTCCGCAGAGTTTTTCGCCTTATCTGTTTTACAATAAAAAATATCTCTTATTAATTAGCAGGTGCAGTTACACATATGGAGTATGAGTATACGTCTGCAACTTCTGTTCCTAGAAAGTGATAAAGACACCGACATTCATGATACGCGTCGATAAGGAACGAGATCTGTATTAGGCATACACATGTATGATTCTTATCTGCAGTTCCTTATGTCTAGCCCTCTTTTGTTAATATTTTCACAATGTGTGATACATTTTCTATAAACCAGCTGTATTAATATGAATTTTTATATTTATTATTTTCTTTAAAATGCTCTCTCATGAGTTTCTAAATTCTCAAAATGATATTTTTAAATAATTTTTTCATTAATACTATAAAAGAATAAAATATTTTGAGTATGAAATGTATGAATTGATTCTCTTGAAATGTCCATGTTTTATAAATAGTGCACCAACGTTTCTGATACTTAACACTACTAGCAATTAGTAATATATTATAAAAATATATTATTTATTTATCACATCAAAGAATTCCTCGTCTTTAAAATAAAAAAGATTATCTTTGAAACGATTATAATATGTAAAATGGAAAATTATTAATTGTTTAATTCTGAGAATTTTTATTTACTTACAATAAGCAAAATTTATAATTAGATCTTACGTAATATGTTATCATTTTCCGCAACTCTTTATTTATTTATGTCTAATAATGTCAATTTTTTACCTTAATAAGAATTATATTTTTATAATTTTCAGTGATCATGTTTAACGATAATTATTGATAAATAAGATATCGCATACGAAACGTTCATACAAATAACTTAAAATAATTAATCGTTGTACAGTAATCTTAAAATATGTAACTTTTCCAGGCAGTCTATAAAATGTTTGATTTATTACTGATTTACACAGTACTGATCGTTAAATAAAGACATCCCCGTGACGTCTGTATGATTTTATTCAAATTCGTAATTAGTACCGATAACGTTAGCTCGCCAATCCCAGTAGTATAACAATTCTGAGTATGATAATTCGTGCTTGGAATAGACGCATTATGTCTACCTTCCTTTCGAAATACAATCTTCTGTTTGAATTGTAGAATCAATACGCTCGGGTCGCGTGAATGTATATATATATGCATGTATATACATGTATATATAACGTTCGCGAGGGGGCAAGCAAGAAGGACGGATAAAAAGCACGCTTGCGCGAGTGCGAGCAAGCCAGCGAGCTAATCGACACGCCGTGCAGATACATTTGCAGGTCGCCGTTCGCTTCACAGGCGCGCAGACCTTGAACAGCGCGCAGCACGTGGCTCGGCTGCTGGCAATAGTAGTAGTGGCCAGTTCGAGGCGGTTGCCTTTCGGCGGAAGAAAGGCACTTTATTAGTTGTACAGCTGATCGCCGGTCGATCAGCATACGCTTCTCGATCTCTTTCACGCTCCTTCTCTTTTTCTCTCTTTCTCTCTCCTTGTGTGCTCTGGATTGTTCGGAATTTTCTCGCGTGTGAACCTGTGTGTATATATAAGCCGTGTCATACAAGAGATATCTATATCTACAACCTGCCGTATGTATTTTCTTGTAGCTGCCGTAATCACGTGTAGTTTCATACCGATCAGACACATATCGGCACTAGTGAAGTGAGAAGAGTAAATACAGTATATAATACGCTGAAGACTCACTCGACAGTGGAAAGCGGCCGTTGTGTCACTAACTTCGAGTGCATGATGTACATTATTTTTAGTAGACAAAGTGTATTGACGTGTCGTTTATGTTGTAATTCAAAACTAGAGACTATATTGTAACGAAAAAGTCATTTCCATTCGAGTGAATCAGAGAGCGACGAACCATGGATAAGAGTGAGAAAAAAGGTGTGAAAAACCCAAGGCAGGGGGCCAATCCCTTATCAGCCATTACCTTCAAGTATGTGGCCATTTTGTTTATATTTACAGAGTCAATGAACAGCCATGCTTACGTAAAACGACTATCATGATTTTTGTTTGCACAGGCTAATTGTAACTGGTCTTTAATTTATTGCATACTGTTTGTCAAAGAGACTGTAAAATTCTTAGATTTTTACGATACGTATTTGCTACTTAACTTTTATTTGAGCAACCGAAATGATAATACGATTCTATACTTAGTTGAGTTTTAATATATATTGTTAGCTTTTTAAAACATTTAAACGTTATTAATCATGATAAATTTTAGTGCAAGTAGGGTGACTCTGATAATCTTATCTTACATTGATCTTATATTATAATGTATTAACTTTAGTATTAAATGACTACATAATTACGCTTTTCTTTTCAAATGTATATATTTAGCAAATAGTATTGAATTTTACTTCACAATAATAATACGAATCATTAAATTTTAGTCACATATTTATTGAAATGGTGTATTATTATTTAAAAAAAAAAAAAAAAAGCGTGAACCTTTTTGAAATATCAATAAATGAAAATATTTTGATAACTAGTGTATTTATTACTTATTTTGTTATTCAAATTGAATCACTCATCAGTCATTTCTTGTACACAATAATTTAATTGTTTTGTAACTTCTGAACTGAATAAAATAAAATAATTTTCATTACTTTTTTTATCTTTTGAAAACTGTAATTATAAAGCTTATAACAAATATACATAATGACACTAGTATTTAAAAATACATTAAAAAAAATATCCTAAATATCCTACGAAGAGATTAATTTTTACTTACAATAGATGGCTGTTTGGAACTTTCCTTATGGGGTGTAACCGAGAATTGGAAGTGACGGATCTTTACTCGCCTTTAGATGAGCATGCCAGTCGACTTTTGGGAAATAAAATGTCTCGCTTATGGAAACAAGAACTAGAACGATGCAAAAAATTAAACAATAAATCTACACCCAGTTTAATCAGAGTACTCGTCAGGTGTTTTGGCTGTGACATTATGCTGTTCGGATTTTTTTTGGGGATTCTCGAATTTGTCGTAAAGTAGATGTAAATCCTTTTTATCGTTTGAAGTACCCATAGCAGAATCACCAAAAACTATCGCTTATTTATTTCAGAACTACTCAACCGATAATTTTGGCTAACTTGTTAAAGTACTTTAGTAGCAATCACACAATGGACAGAACAGAAGCCTATTATTGGGGTACGGGTATAGTGGTAGGAATCTTTTTTGATCTCGCGATATCGCATCCTGTTTTTCAAGGTCTGATGCATATGGGCATGAAAATAAGAGTAGCATGTTGCTCTCTTATTTATAGGAAAATTTTGAGAGTATCCCAAGCCTCAAGCCAGGGCGAAACTAGCATAGGACAGGTACAAATTCTTATCATCTACAAATATTAAAGAGTTTTATTTATAATGACGATAACATAAATTTTTCTTTAGATGATCAATTTATTGAGTAATGATGTCAATAGATTGGACTATTCTGTATTTTCACTACATTATATATGGATAGCACCTATCCAAACAGCTCTCATTTCATATCTTTTGTATAGAGAAGTACATCTAGCCGCTGCTGGAGGGATTTTAACACTTCTATTGTTTATACCGATTCATGGCAAGTTAAATAAATCCATCTTCACTTTTAAGATTTGCGTCACACGTATAAACTATATTTACTTTCTATTATGGTATTACAGGTTGTTACGGAAAGTTAACTTCTCATCTCACTTTAAAGTTTGCTTATAGAACAGACGAGAGGTTGAGATTGACAAATGAAGTTATAAGCGGTGTAAAAGTCATTAAAATGTATGCCTGGGAAAAACCATTTTCATATCTCATCGATAAGGCCCGAGAGTAAATAAACTCATTCCTTAGAGTTGCGATGTTTACACAATTGTCGAAATGTACTAATTGACGTTTTTTTTTCTAGGAAAGAAGTAAAAGTCATACGAAATAATTCTATGGCTACAGAAATATGCTGGTCATTCGAAAGTTACATTCCTCGAGTATGTCTTTTTGTCACGGTTTTAACTTACGTTTTATTTGGAAGTAACATCGATGCAGAAAAAGTTTATTTGGTTACGGCTTATTACAATGTATTACGTACAACATTATATCGCTCGTTTCCTCTAGGTAAGCTAGCTGTCGGGTAGAATTCAGCATTAAATAACGTGTGATCTATGTACTGCATACTATTCTTATTTTTAAATTATAAATTTTAGGTATCAAGGAAGTTGCAGAAGCGTTAGTGTCCGTTAAAAGACTTCAAAAATTCTTGTTGTTCGAAGAGATACAGTATAAATCAATAACAAATAACAATCAAGTTAATGCAGAAGTACCAGAGGGAATCGCTTTATCATTTAAAAATGTAAGTGTTAAATGGAGCGAAGGTGCCAAACATGAGGCTTTGAAACAGTTATCATTCAACATAAAATCTGGATCTCTCACTGCAATTGTTGGACAAGTTGGTGCTGGCAAAACTACTCTATTTCACACGATTCTCAAAGAAATTTCCTATATTCGCGGGAATATTAAGATCAATGGAAAACTTTCTTATGCGAGTCAAGAGCCATGGATATTTGCGTCATCCATTAAGCAAAATATACTATTCGGTAAGCCAATGAATAAAGAGCGCTACGAAAAAGTTGTCGAAGTGTGTCAATTAAAGCGAGATTTTCAATTGCTCCCTTATGGAGACAGTACTTTGGTTGGCGAGAGAGGAATCAATTTGAGTGGCGGTCAATGCGCTCGAGTTAATCTAGCTCGCGCCGTCTATCATGAAGCTGATATTTATCTTTTTGACGATCCACTCTCAGCCGTGGATACACACGTTGGCAAAGGAATTTTCGAGCAATGTATTTCGACCTTTCTAAAAGACAAAACAGTTGTCCTAATTACTCATCAGTTCCATTACTTAAAACATGTAGATAAAATTATCATTCTTGGCGACGGCGTGATACAAGCTGAAGGAACATATAGTGAATTGCTGAATTCGGGACTAGATTTGGCCAAACTCATGAAACTCAACAGTGAACCTGATGAAATATCAGATAATGTTCAGATACCAGCAAAGGAGAATGGAATGTCGACTTCATTGACAGTTGTACATGATGAGCAGGAAGAACAAGCAGAAACTAGAACACTTGGCAACATCTCAGCAAAAATATATCTACAGTATTTTGGAGCCGCACGAAATAGTTTTCTTGTGATCATAGTATTTCTAATTAGTATTCTTTGTCAAGTTTCTTCTAGTGGTGCAGATTACTTTGTCACTTATTGGGTTAATCAAGAAGACCTTGGTATTAATTTTACATCAACTACTGAAAATGATCTTCTTAGAGGCCGGGATTTGTATATTTACATTTATGGTTCCATAACTATTTTTACGGTATTTGTAACCTTATCTCAAGCTTACACGTTCTTCCATATGTGTATGAAGATATCGAGAAATCTCCATGCCCTAATGTTCAACAGCATAATTAACACTACAATGGCTTTTTTTAATGCAAACCCCATTGGGCGTATAATGAACAGGCAAATACAAAATTATTTCATATTCTAGACTATTAAAATACTAACGACTTCTTTACATGATAAATTTAATTTTAGATTTTCCAAAGATACGGGCATCATTGACACTAGAGTTCCTCAGACTATTATTGATGTTACACAAATTAGTTTACAAACTTTCGCAGTCGTCGGCATGGTAGCAGTTGTGCAACCGTGGTTCTTAATTCCAGCTTTTGTTATTGGATTCATAGCATACTTTTTCAGAATATTTTACATAAGAACAAGTCGAAGTGTTAAACGATTAGAAGGAATAAGTAAATACTTTTAATATTTGATGTATACAAATTGGTAGTTTAATATTACAAACATGCGTTATTGGTAAATACTGAACTAATTAAACTACAACCAAATTAAGTCTCCATTTTGCCAGAAACGCATTACTTCGAAACTTCATTTAAATTAGCAATAAATATACAGAAAGGATTTATCAAACAGTAGTCAGTAACATAAATCATAAAAAATGATAAAAAACTAAAGGACAGCATTGATAAATATCGTATTGATGATCGAAATATATCATAAAATATTTTCAAAATTAATTTTACACTTTTTTAGACTAAATATTTAAAGCCATACATTGGATAATAGTATTTATGACTTGTATTTAATGTGGTTTACTCTGAAAACTTTTATATTTTAAATTATATTTATTACTTTCATTTTGTAGTTTGACGAAACAAATTCATGTACTCAATTACTAGAATATATCGTGTCTGCTAATTGAAAATTTTACACAGATATTTATTTAAAATATATTAACTACTAATATAATTGACTTTTCCAATGAATTTTTATAATTAGACATAATTATTGTGCAGTCAATTTTTAAATGTTTATTCAAATTTCTAAAATTTATTATTAACATTACCAGTGTGAGAAAGTAAACGTCGATTTTTATCAGTATTAAAACTTTTTATAGCAATTAAAAAAAATGAAAAATTTGTCGATCATTTCATTTTTTTCGGGACTTTATTGATTACTACAATTATAAGTTAGAATATTGTTATCACCTAGAATTTTGATAGTAGGATTAGAGTACAAAATAATTGCAATGATATGTAATGTATTATTGAATTGAAAATATCAATCACTATTCAATATTTTAAATTAATTAATGTTATGTGCTAATTTTACAATAACTTTTTAGCCCGATCACCTGTGTTTAATCACTTAACTGCCAGTGTACAAGGCATCACAACTATCAGAGCCTTGCACGCCCAAGACATTTTAACAAAAGAGTTTGACAACCATCAAGATTTGCATTCATCTGCTTGGTTTATATTCTTTTCTGGTTCAAGAGCTTTTGGAATGTACATTGAATTTCTTTGTATGGTTTTTATTGGAGTTGTGGTATATACATTAGTGTCAGTTCACGACGTTGCTATGGCCGGAGATGTGGGACTTGTTATCACTCAGTGTATATTACTAACAGGAATGCTACAATGGGGTGTTCGCCAGACTGCCGAATTGGAAAACCATATGACGTCGGTAGAGAGAGTCCTAGAATACGCTAAATTACCTCAAGAACCAGCATTAGAGAGTAAACCTGAAAACAAGCCCCCAAAAGAATGGCCTCAAAAGGGAGAAATTATATTCAAGAACGTTAGTTTAACTTACGATAGTCAAAAAACGCCGGCGCTTAAAAACTTAGATTTCATAGTTAAACCTAATGAAATGATTGGTATAGTAGGAAGAACGGGAGCAGGAAAGTCATCTATAATTAACGCTCTGTTCCGATTAGCTGATCTAGAAGGAGAGATATACATAGATAACATAGCAACAAGTAAGATAGCGCTACAAGATTTGCGTTCAAAAATTAGTATTATACCTCAGGAACCTGTCCTTTTTGCTGGATCTCTGCGCAGAAATTTAGATCCCTTCGAAGAGTACTCTGATCACGATTTATGGAAAGCATTGGAGGATGTTGAGTTGAAAGCAATGCTAGAATCAGATTTAGGACTTCACATGAGAGTTATGGAGGGTGGTACGAATTTCAGTGTCGGCCAAAGGCAATTACTTTGTTTAGCACGCGCTATTGTTAGGAATAATAAAATTTTAGTTCTCGATGAAGCCACTGCCAATGTCGATCTGCATACCGACGAACTTATTCAAAAGGCCATCCGAAAGAAATTCGAAAGCTGCACCGTACTTATTATTGCTCATCGTCTTAATACAGTAATGGATAGCAGTAAAATACTTGTGATGGATGCTGGACAAGTTGTGGTCAGTAAATTCTTTTTGCTTTAAAACGGTAAAAAAATTTCGAGAAAAAGGTTTAATCAGACAAGGTTTTTTCTTTGTTTTTATAAAGAGTATTTGTACAGAGAGAAATAGTCTAGCAAAATTTATTATAAGTATAACAAAAATTACTATCAGCGCGGAGACATACTTGTATTACACAAATTTTTTTTATAATAATAGAAATAATTAATATAATTCAGAATAGTTTTTCTAACAGTTATTTATAAAAATTATTATGAATGTGATAAATAATTACCACAGTAAAAATTTTACCCAAGTAAATATTCGAAACATATTCTATTTATTTTTATTTTAGTACAAAATAAATTTTATTTTGTAACGTAGTTCAAATTACTATAAACATAGTAAAAAAGGCAGTTTTATAAATCGCCATTTTATCATAAGAAATTTTGCTATCCAACGTAGTAAAAATTGCCATGACATTTAGTACTTTCTGCGCACGTCAAGGCGCACACGTGTCTAGATGAGGTTATGTTTTGCCCGCAATTTCAGTTTGTCTCGCTTTTAAGTAAATAAAACATCGAAAATCTCCATTCAATTATTTTATTTTTTTATAATATGTAAATGAATTACAAGTTATTGTGAGTATTATTATAGTTATTTATTGTCATCAAATTATCATTGAAGTTCTCTCGTGATCGGTGGTACCAAATGTATCAGTTCCAAAATTTTGTACTCAAGAGTCTCATATGGATAGTGGTTAACGCGTCCGATTGCCGTGCCGAGGGTCGAGAGATCGAATCCAGTCGATTTTATTTCTCAATTTATTTATTTTAACATTAAATGTCAAATAAAAGTCTACCATGAAGTTCCGGAATATGAAATCTGAGAATAAAAATTAAATTTTTTTATATTTGAGATTAATCGAAAAAATTGTACTATGTTGGATAGCAAAAATTAATACAATCAAAGTTTGTCCCTCCGTTTGTACAAAATATAGTAAATTTTCTTATGTTTATAATAAATTTGCCTACAACATTTCTTTCAGTATAATATCAAAGGTACGGTATAAAAATGGTTTCAACTGTCATCCATAATTTATAATTTATACTTTCTTGAGAAATTAATATTTTTCATTAAAAAGTAAAGCATTGATGAAGCAGAAAATATGACCACTAATGAAGAAAAGGAGAACCTGAAATAATATTGCGTATATTCTTAATATCTCAAATCAATTCTGAAGGCTCTGTTAAAATATGTTTTCCATTATTAATAATAAGCTTGAAAATTAATGTATCTTAAAGCTTCATATTATATCCAGCTCTTAAGCATTAAAAAAACGAAAATAATTGTAAAAAACAACTTTCAATATTGTACTTTTAAGATAATTGGGTAATTTATACTCTTGCTATTAATAAAGAAACGCCTTTTTTATATAATTTTTTTCTTTTATAAACAAATAAAGAAAGATATTCTTTTTAATTTTAACACAATATAGTACTTTATTAATAGTGAAAGCTTCTTAATAATGAAAAAACAAGTAGTAAATTTTCGTTAATAACAAATTACAAACTTTCGATAATTTGAACATTAAAAAAATGAAAGTTTAAGTAATTTAAAGATTTTTTACAGATAAGTATATGGGTCACGTCAACTGTTGAAGATCAAAATTTAAAAAACCTTTAAAATTGGATTCTCTTGTTGATAACTAGCTCCAAAATACAATCCTAGAGTTTTAGATTAAAATATGCAATTGTTTAAAAGTTACAATCA
>JAYJLV010007266.1:0-10121 GCA_036873485.1 Torymus texanus | reverse complement strand
AACGCACACGGAGCCGAGGAACGAGGAGCTGGCCATAGTAGCAGTTCTGCTCACTAAATGCGTTCTGCATTACAAAATTGAAAAAATTTGATAAAAAATGACAAAATGTCCAAATTCTAATAATAATTATCTAATTTTTGTACTTATTATCACTTATAATCACTTTTTTTCATTTTTTATTAATTATTATCAGTTTTTATCAATTTTTTCTACTTCTTTCAATATTTATCATTTTTTTTTCAAACATATTTTGCACAAAGGATTAGATGAGTTCTCACGCTGATGGTTCGCATTTCATTATACACCACCTAAGTTGGGAAAAGCGAACTTCTTTCAAATTTTCGTCGCGACGTACGCGGTTAAACGGAGGCGAATGGAGTCGTACGTGCTTATGTGGGAAGGGCCTAAACCTACTAATTCAGTTCTATATGCATGAAATAATATTTAACGGTAAGTAGGAGAAACTCTGATCAGCTTCGTTATTATTGTGAATCTCTATCAATAAATATATTTCGATAAGGGAATTAATAAATTTTTGTTCTTGTTTTCTTTTTGTCTTTCATTCGAAAATAGAAAAATATTTATTAAAATTAAAATGTTTAAGTTGAATAGAAGAAAGTTAAATTAGGATATCTTGAAAAAAAATTTGTTAACGTCGATATAAACAATACAGGCATATGAGAAAGTGAACTTTGTTTATCTTACGGCAATTCATATCGTGGATGATACTTGTTCCCGAATAATATATTTGAAACATAGTTGCTTCTGAACACCGTATAATAAATAATAGTTTTTGAATTAAAACATTTAAATTATTGTCGCCTTTTAAATATTATGTTTTTAATTTAAAATATCTAAATTATTGTTTTCATTTGAAATACTATTTAGAATATTGTAATTTTAAATTAAGCATATTTAAATTAGTGTTGTTTTCAAATAGCATATTTAAATCGCGTTGTTGTCGAAAATAATAGTTGAGATATTTTAAATTATAACTCAGATATATTAAATAAGTATTGCACAGATAAGAATTAAACTATAATTATTTTTCATAGTCAACTAGTGGTTGCCGTAAATAGACATTTAAAACAATTTTTTGCCTTAAAAATAATTAATTGAAGAAAAAGACCCTCAATTGTTTCGCATTATTCGACGTAATTTATATATTTATATATATTATCTTTGTAACATGGCAAATTACCATGATAGAATAAAAAGAGACAATTGACTAAACAGTCAGACTTATGATGATATGAGAAAGCCTATATTAAGCGATGCTTCCCTAGGAGGCCTGAAAAGTACACAAAAAGTGTACTTATAATGTACAGGACCCCTGAAGTAAAGCTCGCTATCCTGGGGAGACTGTTTATTAGCTATCCTGGTAGTAAACTAACTACCCGCACTAAGTACACACACTGTATCTATAATTCCCATCGCTAGCCCTAAAAACCTAACATGCTACGCACTATCACTTCCTGGAGATGAGGCATCCGAAGCAGTCAGAAACAGCTAGAAGACCAGCCAGCAGGAGCATTACTATACCCTGGCTGCGACGAAGGCTGTAGATGAAGATGTCACAGAGCCATCAGCTCCATTCTAAAGGTAGCCTCTACGCCATCCACCAGATGCAGTGACAGACAATGCAAGAGGACACAAGAGCTGCTCTGCTTACATCAGCTTCTCCGTAGGTGCACCACACAAAAGTGCACATCTGCAAAGCATTAATAAGTTAATCTGCTTAGCAAAATAAATACCTGGAGAGTAAAGAACCCTGGAGAAGCCTGAAGGAGTATAGATCTTGATCTGCCCCCACGTCCATGCTGAATCTGAAAAAGCAAGAAAGAAACCAATCAGGATAATGGCTAAAGAGGTTAGGAACGCATGTGGACTCACCGAATGTACGCCGCCCCTCCAACTGATTATTAGCAGATCCAGCAAGCCGTCGCAGAACCTACTCCAGGAGGAGCCCGTCCACGAGCACCCAGATGCTTCACTTCAGCAGCGATTGAGATGACGACAGCAGCAGCTGGCCTCGGCTAACGTAAACAGAGTTGCGACTACAGCAGCCGCGGCATGATCGTACTCGCTCGACCGTGCTCGGGTTTCTTCGCCCTCTACGCATGTGCGCAGCGCAATAGCACTCGGCATGGGAGAGCTAAGGTGCGACGCAATCACGGAGAGTGAAAAGCGGACACTCTCCTGTGGGCCAGCAACTTAGCCATACGCATCCGCCAGACATCCCGAGCCACGCTATTATCATCGCCGAAGCTACGCCGAGATCGCCCTAGAGAACCCGACGACGTCGAGTATTCATCACGAGAATTGATATTGTAAGTGGCTAAGCTTGTAGTGACCCCCCCCCCTTGGTTCTCTTCCCTCCTTCTACCTACAGTGTGTGCGGCCGCGTGCGTGTCGAGGCATATTATTTTGTACCGCCCAGTACGGGTGTGCGTATATGGAGTCATCCCCAGGATTCGAGAGTCGCGTCGTGGCGACTAATTGCGTTGAGAACCCGCGAATTTTCCTCTATTTAAGTGTCTCATGCAACGTGCCGCGTAGGCGGCTGGCGCCCGAGTTTTTCAAAGAATAAATATCGAAAGCGTACTAAAATTCATTATTGACTAAGTTTTATTATTTATCCCCCTCCCCTTGTACTAGCAATAGCCCGCAGCCCGACCGCGGATTACAAATTGACGCCCAACGTGGGGCCGAATAACGCGGAGACGACGTGGTACGCACACACTTGGACGGAAAGGAGGGAGCGATAGGCAGTAGACATTTTGGCTGCGCGCTCGCGTATTCCCCAATTATCTGCATGAAATGTTGATTTTATTATTTATTTATATCATACATATTTGCATGCTTGTTTTCTCTCTCTTCCAGACACGAGGGGACTTATATTTCTCTCAAGAATTTCGTGGGCGAGGCGAGTGCAAAGAGCACAGCCCCGTTTACGCTAATAAGACGACGCGCGACGACCACGCGGGTACGCCGTGCGCTCACAGGTGTGAACCCCGGATCCTTGCGCAAGTCCCACAAAACTTAGAGAAAAATTCCCTCGCCCCTTTTACGCTATAAGATTTACTTATACAATATTTTTGCCGCGTAGAAGCTTCGTTTACCCAAATCCATTGTTGACATCAATACTAAATGTAAATACGCCTCAGTTAATAGCAGTTAAGTAAGAAATTTAATCTCGTATTTTGAATTTCGCTTAATTCCATAAATTGCGAATAATATTTTTTTCAATAATTTCCGTACAGATCAAACTTCATCGTATAAAGCTTAAAATACTCGTTATACATTCAGCTCTACGCCAAAGCTCTAGTTTTTGGAATTTTTTCTCTAAGCATTTTTTTAGTTTCAAAAACTATAAAAACTCAAAAAATTAAGAAAAATAATGGTTTTTTACATTAAAAACATACTTAGAGAAAAAATTCCAAAAACTGTAGCTTTGGCACAGAGTTGAATGTATAACAAGTATTTTAAGCTTTATACGATTAAAATTCATCCCGTGGTACCTGAGAAAGTCTACGTCAAACTTTAGTTTTTGTAAAAATCATAGCTCTTAGTAGATTGGGCTTAGGGACCTGGATTTAATTTTTTTAACAATAATTAGTTATATTTTTAATGTTTTTATGTATTTTATATGTACTAATATTTCAAATTGTTTTTTTAGGTCATTTTATGAAGATTGTTTTATAGCTGTAAGACCCCCTTAAGTGGCTTTGGGGATTAGAACACCAAGAAGCTTTTGAGAAATTAAAATTGGCCCTCACGGAAGCCCCAGTTCTATAGCGTAACTATACGGTAACTGAGCGGGAGTGCCTTGCCGTACTATGTGCAGTGGAATGTTTGCGCGGGTATTTACTCGATGAACAATTGACAGTCATTACCGACCATTATAGTTTACTTTGGTTAAATAATTTGAAAAATCCCACTGGTCATTTAGCACGCTGGAACACTGCTCTCAGCGCTTATGATATTAAATTCACACACCGTAAAGGATCGGAGCATAAAGTTCCAGACGCACTTTCCCGAGCATTTGAAGGTCTAAGCGAGATAGCTGCGTTAGCCCCAATTAGCGTTGATACCTGGTATCAGAAGCGTTTAGAATCACTAAAACGAGTACCGAGGAAATTCCCACGCTGGCGTATACAGAACGACTTAATTTATTATTACCGACCTAACCCCATTGTAGACCCTGTAATGCCAGATTTAGACTCCTGGAAACTATTGTTACCCCAAGCCGAGCGAGAACGCGCCTTGTTCGAGCGCACAATGCTCCTCAGGCCGGACATCTAGACATAGAGAAAACCTTTGACAGATTAGCTAATTATTATTATTGGCCCGGGTTTTATTATGATACCACCTGCTACGTTCGCGCCTGCCCAGATTGTCAACTGCATAAAGTCTCTCAACAAGCACCCGGCGGCTTAATGGGAGAAAGAAATATAGAAGGACCGTGGGCAGTAGTAGCCGCGGATATTATGGGACCTCCTAGCAAGGGTGGATGTCGGTATATCTTAGTGTTTGAGGACCTTTTTATGAAGTATGTCGAATTAAAGCCCCTCCGTAAAGCGGACGCGAAAAATATTTTGAAAGCCTTCGACGAACTAATCATTAATCGCTGGGCTTGCCCACAATATTTGCTCACAGATAACGGTACAGAATTTGCCAATAAGTCTATTACAGAGCAACTAACCCAGTACGGTATTGTTCAAACGACCATTCCTCCTTATCATGCTCAAGCCAACCCGGTTGAGCGTGTAAATAGGACTTTAAAGGGCATGATAGCGACCTTCCTAAAGAGCGATCACAAGGATTGGGATTTGCACTTGCGCGAATTCGGTTTTGCCTTAAATAGTATGGAGCACGCGTCTACCAAAATTTTCCCCGCGTACCTTAACTTTGGCAGACAGCCACAACTCGTGGCGTTTTTGCGCAAGCATCTGGAAGATCCCAAACCATTATGTCCTCAGGATCCGGAGATCTGGCTCGATAGAATGAAACGCCGTCCCGCATTGCATGATTTAATTAAACGCCACTTAGAAAGTAGCCACGGCACGCCAGGCGCGCTATTACAACCGAAATAAGCATGAAGTTAGTTTCACGATAGATGATTTAGTATTGCGACGAAATCACGTGTTGTCGTCAGCAGCCCAAAACTTCGCAGCTAAGCTAGTTGCTAAGTTTATAGGACCCTGTAAAGTTATTAAGGTTATTTTCCCCCTAGTTTACAAGATAGAAGACGTAGAATCTAAACGCGTAACCAAAGTCCAAATTTCTGATTTGAAAAATATCGCCCGCCCCGAGTGTTGATCCCTTCTCAACCCCCCGTTCTTCCTCAGAAAACCCACGATGGAACGTTTCGCCAGACCAGGACATCGCTCCCAGGGTCTGACCTACCTCCAACACAATCTCCACAAGAATCTGGCCGCCACGTGGCCAAAGGCCATAAAGAAGCCGACCAACCAGCAGGAGCTCGAGAGGAGCCGACTCCTTCGTGCTCTAAGACGGTCGGGGCACTCGTGGGCCCATGTGGTCCCAGACGAGGCCGTCCTCGCGCCGCCGGCAGGGACCACACCCTCGCTGCTGCCCTCTCTCTCGATCCCGAAGTGCCTGCTTTGCTCGGTAATCTCCCCGCTTAGGAACCAGCGAACGCCCAGCCGAAACGAATCTATTGTTGAAACTGTGGGGACACTAGCCACGCGCGGGTTAAGTGTCCGAAGCCACTGCAGGTGTTTCGTCGGTGGTGCGGGTGCTGGGGAGTATCGAAGCCTGACTGCCCCGAGTGCCACGAGGTATGACTGAGGGAGAGGAAGGAAAATTAGCCCCTCCCCCAATAAAACATGTACCCCTACTTAACTTTTCCGTAATGTTAATATAATAATTATTTTTGTAAGAAATCGAGCTGTGATGTGAGTAAAGCATAAGTTAAGATTTAAAGAGACTAGTTTGTGTAGTGTAGAACCTGTTCAGAACCTGCCTAGTTTTGAGATCCTATCAGCGCTAAGAATCCGCATGAGAATTAATAACCTGCATGAGTTTTAAGAATCGCTCCGTTGTTACAACCCGATAAGCTTTGAGAACCTGCATGCGTTTTGAAACCTTTTCCGTTGCCAATAACATATCTACGCGTAACGAACTACTGTAGACAGTCAAGAACCTTCGCCAGCGTAGAGAATGCCAGTCCACGTTGAGAACCACTAAGTTCTTCAAAGGTAATTATTAAACAAATGAAGAACCCATAAAGTATTTAAAGAACCAGAACGTCAGATCTTGCAATCAGCCCGCATGACCATATACTCGAGTTAAAGCTCGTAATTGCAGAAACCCCTAAGATGAGCCTCATGATCCCGTATAATCACGCCCGGGACGACCGATACGCGCCCGACCCCGCTGATATCCATTACTTTTCTAAATAACCGTCTCCCTAGTAGCAAATGATACCCAAAGTGTAACAAGGAAAATTACGTTTACAGACTACCACTATGGCTCCACGAGAAAATGAACCCCCGAGCAGGTGCATGATGAATGTGACCATCCACAGGCTGCACATTTCTAATATTAGGATGCACGGCCCCTCACCATCGCCAGCGTCTTCTAACCCTTCCCCGCGGTCAAGTGAACGAGAGCAACGAGTGGACATAGCCCTGGAGCGGCTTTATGCGACTACTGAGCGACTGCAGCGTGAGGTAGCCCGCCTGACCCAGCGGGGTAACAGATTTGCCCACTCCCGTCAATCAGGTTCACCCGAAGGCCCGAAGCTAACGCTGCTGAACCATAAGCCCATGTCACTTCACGATATCAGGAACCTCGCAATTCCCGCCGAGGAAGAAACGCGCGCGCGGTCGAGATCCCCCGCGAAAGAAATGTAAGTCATTCTCCCAGACAGCCCGTGCCGGAGGGAACCATTAATGTTCACACTGATCGAACACCAATGAGCGTCGGAGTAGTAGTCACCCGCCGCGTTGGCGACAGTGACATTCCGTTAATGTCCTTTAGCCAGCGTTTGAGAACCTCCTCCATCGACCTCAAACCAGAAAGAGAGAATTAATTCACCTCGGTGCCGGTAAGAGAGAGAGAGAGAAGACAAAGCCGTGATTAGAGACCCCGTATACTTCGAGTAACTAAAGAAACCATTAAAATGTGGTGATTAAAAGCTGCCTATCATAAATCCAAAAAGAACCAGTAGAATTGACCCCCAGATCATGCACAAATGATCGACAGTATTCACCAGATTAGCCACGCGTAAAAACAGAAATGAATTTCATGTAATCGTAGTTTTAAGTTATCATCACACTAAATAGCAACAGAGAACTCAGCAGCCGTATGGTCGACGTCTCTGGCTGCCACCCACAGAAACGGCACAAAGCAAAAGCAGCCAACCCAAGGAGAGGAACCAATACTGCTTAACAGTTGTCAGTAGTTAAATCAACAAAAAGATTGTTAAAGTGTATTTCTTATATTTTTTTATGATTATTTTGTATTTGTACTATTCTTTTTTTTATTACTTATCTTTATAAGGGTTAGCCGGCCGTTCGGTTAGAAAACAGTTGTTAAATACACGCGCACGATAGGGATTCTATCATATACGACCAGTTAGCACGGTGCATTCGTATTAGTTCTAGATCCCCCATGACTTGCATAGTGCTCATCACTCTTCCAAAGTGATTCGACTTTCCTGATCATGTACATATTAGTTTGTTGTTTTGTCGTGCGAATTCGACGTAAGTAAACGTTTAATTCATTTTGGAAGGGGGGAGTTTGTAACATGGCAAATTGCCATGATAGAATAAAAAGAAACAACTGACTAAACAGTCAGATTTATGGTGATATGAGAAAGCCTATATTAGGCGATGCTTCCCAAGGAGGCCTGAACAGTACAACAACAGCTGCGCATGCGTTGTGAAGAGACGGTGAGTTTGAAAGTAGCTGAGTACACCTTTGTGGGGTGATGAGGATCAGCTAAGTCTAAAACATAAAGAAAAAAAAATAAAAAGGAACCGCAGGGAGGAAAGGGGGTGAGGCCCCGCTATCCTCCCTGAGGGAGAGGTCTCCCAGACCTCCTCAGGGGTCCGAAGAAACTTCGCGCCCGAGAGGAGGGACTCAGGAGGAGAAAAGTAGAGGAGCAGATCAGAAAGGAGAAGATTATATTTTTATGTTGCATTCTTTAAGGAAACGAGAAAGGATGCTGACAGTGCTATTGGAGGGAGAATGTAAAAAGGAAGAGATGATGAAAGGCGGAAATAGTTTAAGTTTGGCGAGGTCTTTGAGGAGGATTGCACGCTGGGTGTCGAAACGAGGACAGGCCCAGAAGACGTGACTGAGGTCCTCGTCAGCACCACAGGCGCAGAGAGGAGAGTCGGAAAGGTTTGTACGAAAGCGGCTAAAGGCGAGATTAAAGTGGTCGTTGCGCATGCGACAGAAGATGGAGATGGGCTCACGCTCGGTGATATGGCAGGAGTTGAACCAGGGTTTTGGGGAGGAGAGGTAAAAAAGTCTGAGAAAGGGAGCGGGATGTTAAGATGTTCGCCGCTACTTGTGGCTCGTTTGGCGAGGTCGTCGACCACTTCGTTACCAGGGATGCCGGAGTGCCCGGGGATCCAAGCAAGGCGGACGGGGAGGTTAGAAGCTGTAAGGCGTTGGAGGCTATGCTTTATTTTGAATAAGCTAGGAGAAGAGGAAGAGAGAAAATCGTTGAGGTTCTCGATAGCCTCCAGGGTGCTCAAAGAATCGGTAAAAATAATGCTGTTATTTATGCCGTGATTTTCAATGTACTCCAGAGCAATCTGGATGGCGAGAGCTTCCGCTGTGGCAATCGAGGCTTGGGAGGAGATTTCGAAGGAGAGTTTAAGGTTGAGATTGGGGCAGAAGACGGCTAAGCCGACATGCGAGCCTGGGTCGGTCTTAGAGCCGTCAGTATAGAAGGGAATCGAGGAAGAGAGAAGGTTTTGGAAGAGGCGGAAGAATTCGAGGCTGGGGTGGGAGGAACGTTGGATGGCCCGACCCTTGTCTAAAGTGATCATAGGGGAGAAGCTTTGAGATTCTAGTGAGAAGGTGAAGCAGGGGAGGACAGCGGAGGAGTGGATGAGGTTGCGATACCTTTTGAGCCGGGCAAAGGCGCGCAGAATTGGGAGATTGAAGAGGTTGAGGGAGTCGCGATTATTAAGGAGGTAGAAGAGGGATTCTATTGCCGCGATGGAGGGGTTGTCTCTGGTCGCGAAAGCGCGGAGGATGAATCTAAAAGTGAGTTTCTTAGGTCTCAGTAAGAGGGGGAGTTATACGTAAGTTATGGTTTTAAAATGGGAAAGATCGATGAAAAAGTTTTCAAATGCGAGGACAAATAAATATTTCAAAACATCGAATTTTCAGCTTAATTTCTAGAAAAATTAATTTTAAGTAAATATTTACTGGCTTATCTGCTGAAATTAATTAAAAGACACCTTTTTTCCATTGGAAGTTTTTTGCTACAACCAATATTTACCAACCCAAATGCGAAAAAAACGCCAAAAAGGTGAAAAATGGACGATTTTTGGCTATAACTCGACAGGATTTAATTGTACAAATAAATATTCAATACAAAAATTTAAGATAATAATGAAACGAAACTTTTTCCCATTTAACATTATCATGTAAAATCAATTCCTGACGCGTTACACCTACAAAAACGCTTCTAAACGCCTAAATATACATAAAACGGACGATTTTCGTCTTCTACTCGACAGGATTTGATTTTACACATGAATGTTAAATGCAAAAGTTGTAGATAATAATAAAATAAAACTTTTTCCATTTAACATTATCATGTAAAAATAATTCCTAACGAGTTACACCTATAAAAACGCTTTTAAACGCTTATATATGGGTAACTTCATGTCAACTGTGACAAGTCAAAATTTTTAAATTATTGAAAATAATTTTTTCTAGTTCAAAATTAGCCCCAAACACACAAGTATAAAATTTTAGATCAAAATATTAAGTTGTTTAAAAATTAGAATCAACTGAAAATTTGAAAATTTTTCATAAATCTGCAATTTACATGATTTTTTAACCATAAAATTTGAAACTTTTTGTATAGTACATTATATGGGAAAAAGTTTATAAATAGGAAGAAG
>JAYJLV010007255.1:0-10122 GCA_036873485.1 Torymus texanus | reverse complement strand
AAAATGGATTCCCCAGCTTGATTTGCCGGTAATAAACGATTGCTCGTCTGTGCTGCTGCTGCTGCTGCTGCTGCTGCGTGCATCATCATCGCTGCCATATAGCCATTGAGACAGAGAGAAAGAGAACGGCGCGGGCCTCGGGCGTCTCTCTCTCTCTCTCTCTCTATACGCGAAGAGTAAGAAAGAGCTAGAGAGAAAGAGAGAGAGAGAGAGAGAGAGAGAGAGAGAGAAAGAGAGAGTCGTAAAGGCGACTTTTCTTCTTTATGCGCCAGCGTACAGCCTTGGCAAGGACGTTCCAAGATGCAGCGGTGGTAGTAGCCCCGTAATTGCGTCTCATTTAATCGCGCATAATCATTACTAATCGAGCGAATGCGTATGCGCACAGGCGGACGATTGCGGCACACGCCGATTTGTTATTACGACAGTACGCGCGCATGCGCGCGAGCGGTGAGTATAATGCGCGAGAGCAGGCAACATAAAGGATTTGTCACGCTAGTGATGTGTTTGCTGCCTGAGATGTTCGTTTTCTTCGTTATGATGAGTGGGAGGATGGAGGAGGGAGTTAAATTTGAGAAATACACCGTTCTACGCACGTTAAATAATCAATTAAATAATAAGTTGTATATTATATGGTTAAAGAGTGGAAAAAAATAAAAGAATTTACATATTTACATTTCATCAATTATAGTATTACTGTTGAGTAAATAGACATAAAAAATGAAAAAAAAAGAATCAATTTATTAAGTTCTTACAAATTCATTAACGCGTTGCTTTAGTAATGACAGACTTCGAGTATAGCTTGTTCAGCGTTTTTTCCATCAACTACATAACCCGAGATATGACGCAACGGTTAAATAATTTCTAGGTTCCTTTCTTAATTGAAGCTATTGGTTCGAAATATCCTACAATTCCGTAAAACCTGATCTTAAAGCGGTCAATTTCCGAAATTAAAAATAGAGACAAAAGGGACCGTGAACTTGGTGAGCACGAGCTCCTCCCCTAATTCAGGCCCGAGAGGTGGAACCCATCCCGTGAGAATTCAAGGTCGCTCATCTCGTTCCGGCGGAATACGCGCAGCTGCTTTGTTATAGCCCTTTTTTTACGATTTCTGATGCTCGCCCGTATCGCGGACGGGTTTGTCGCTGTTATTTTTAGGTTCCACGTCTTTTGTGCTTCGCCTCTTCTCTGATGGCTATTTACTTTTTTGAAATCCATAAAACTGGATTGGAAGACAGGCGCTCGCGCACGTTACTTGGAACACACGAAATCCTTTGTGCGGTAAGAAGCTTGTTAATATACGAAATATTTCGATAGTTTATTGTTTAGTAAAAATGTAAGTTAAGATATCTTGTAATAGTGGAAACTATATTGTCAATACAATATAAGTTTTGTAGAGTAAATAATATTAACATTGTTTACGTAACTACTCCAGAGCCAATTTGGTTTTAAATACGTTTAAATTATCAAGTACATACAATCTTTAGTGGATGTAAAATTTCAATTTATTGTCAATCACCAGTTTTTGTTAGTCACTAATTTACAATTATAATAGACGATAATGTGAAAATTATAAAGAATATGTCATTCAAATTTCTTATGGAATTTGTATCTATACATACTTTAAAATATGATTCATCAAATAAAATATATTTTTCAGTGAAGAAGTATTTGTTTTCAAATGAATATTCAACAAGAAGTCTTAACAATACTTATTTATATGTAATATATTAAAACTACAAATTTACTCCGTTAAAATGTTTAAATTAGTTACACTACTTCGAATATGCGATTACCATCGCGTGATTAATTGAACAATTATTTTTGGTAATCGATTTGCATAGAAGTAAATGTCTCAATTGCTTTTCAAAACATAATTCACGAGTTCTCTACGACGTTAAGTTTAGTCACAGCACATTTGCATGGGAGTGTCGTTAGCATATTATCATCGGTGTCGACGTGCGAATACAGATGGAATAAGTTATCTTTTTTCATCGACAGAATACGGTCTATTCACCTGTTCGCACCTTCATTGTTATTCAATCGAGACAAACTGTGATATTTATAAATAACAAGTTCATTTTCCTATTGATTTTATGTCATGAAAAAGTGTATTTTATTTAACGATTCTATTTCGTTCATTATAACGATACGGTTTTTTAATGAAAACAAGTTTTTTTTTTCATTTTAAATTAAATTCATAAAATAGTTAAATAAACTCGAGTACAAATGTAGCTTTATCTTAATCGTGTGTAGTTTTAGCTTATCTCTGTATTTAGTTTTCTAAGATTTTCTAATCTTGATCGACCAGATAATCTAATTTCCTTATTTGTAAAAAAAAATTAATAGGAATGTAGTAATTTAAAGCTCGATTTTACATATGCTCACCGGCATCGTATTAAGAAAAACTTTTGAGACTTCCAAGCGTAATCTTCAAATTGCTTTCTCAAACGAGCATCGCGGTACGACGTCTCTCTTTTCCCTTGGTATACCTTCGCTCTATACGCATACACTTATATACGTACGACGTGCTTAATCTCACGCGGGGGCCCATTATAACGCCCGGCCCGACTGTTATCGATGACCCCGATAATTCTCAAGAAGAAGCTCGGGACTCACAGAGACGCGCCGAGCGAGTAACCTACCACTCGGGGGCCCTGCAGTTGTATAGACCAGAGCGGAGCCATCCATTCCTCTCGCTGAGACGCTGGCGCCACGGACGTCGTTGTTGTTGTCGTCGTCGTCGTGCGATTCCCCTCGGGAGAAGCTATAATCCCTTATGCCCCGAGGGCGTTTTTCAAAGCTTTGTGATGCGTAGGTATGCACGAGCTAATTCAATCGGCCATTTGTGAAATTGAATTGCTCGCTCGATCACGCGCTCGCGGCTCCTTTGCGCCCATACGCTCCGTATAACTATCGCATTACGTCGTTACGGGCAGGTGCCTTTTGCTCTCGATGCGAGAGCCAAGATGTTGCTGCACTCTTGATTTTCTCCGGATTTTCCTCTCTAGACGTCGATTATCATGATAAGGATAGTTTTTGTACGGACATAATACTATTCGAATATTTTATGACATGTTAAATTTTATTAAAATTATATATACAAGATTCGATATACCTTTAAATTACTTTATTTACAAGCATTTAGGTATATGTATGACCAGTTAGCTATCTCAATTTTATGATTATACGTGTACAATAAAGTTGCTATACCTGTTGGTATAGCAACAGGCATAGCATATAGTATAGTCTTATAGCCTTATAGTCTTTTTTGTAATATTTAGAAAAGTGTGTATCATGGACATGAGGGAGATTCATCTGATATGTGAACATTGATGTGAGTACAATCAGTGTTAGAAAGCTTTACTTTATTAAGAATTTATTGTAATTCCAGAAATACGAATATTATAGATAATCAAAATATTTATGTTGGTCACTTAAGTACTGAAAACACTTGACATGTATACCATGGCATACATCTATCTAGGATTAATTTTTAAATACAATTTTTAAAAACATTTTATCGTACAGCAGAATATAAATTAATGACTGAATCCTTTGATTCCATAAAAAAAATTTGTTTTAAAAAATTTTACGTGCACAAAAATTAAGTCATTATAAAATTAATAGCTTTTTTACTAATTTCCATTCCTGCATACGACTATATATCATTAATCAATTTTAAGAGAATAAAAAATGACAATAAACACATAAATATTTCTGCAGCAGCGCATAAAAATCTCCAATTAGCATAGCAAGTAGCCACTGCAATTTCCAACAATAACTGCGTCATGCGAATGCAAGTCGCGCGCGCGCGCTCGCCCGACTAGTTTCGGCCCTCTTCTACTTGCTTCTCTCCGTACACTGGCGCTCGCTTGCTATTGCGCGAGCCACGTGCTGTGCAGTACGCGGCGGTGGCGGCGGCAGCGGCGATCGCGATAAAATCGCGTTGCGCGGCGGCTGCCGTCACACACAGCGCGTGACTATCTCTGGACGTGCGTCGACTCTCGTCTCGCACGCGCGAGATCTCGCCGGATCTCCGATTCGCTCGACAGATTGCCGTCGCCGCCGCCGCCGCTTTTCCCGTGAATTAGCGACGCCAACGCGCCACTGCCGACGAGAAAGAGAGATTTCGGATAGATATTGCCTCGATGCATGAGCGCACGGGCGCATGAGCTTCTTCCTCGAAGAATGAAACGTCGCACCGAATGATCTCGCGCGAAGATGACTTATCGCGCCTATATTGGATGCTGCTGTTGCTTCTGCCCGAGGTGTCCGATGCCGAAGGAGCGGCTAAGGACGTGTACGTCTCGATGCCGCGACTATCGGCTGTCAATCACGCCCGGAAACGCCGAGGATGCTTTGTATATTGAGCGGTGAAGGGTTTTACCAGTCAAATGATGCGAAACTCCGATTTTTATCGGTTTATCGTTTGTTTTACCATTTCAACACATTTGTACGCGTCAAGTTTTCCATTATGTTTATACACGAGTGTATGTGTACAGCGAATGGGTATATATAAAGGGAAAAAAATTCCATTTTAAAAAAAGAAGTTGGTTATAATGATCTTTTAATAGTACTAGACGAATGAGGAAACAATGCGACGACTTCAGCACAACAAACTATGGAGAGTGTAATCGATTAGTTCAACAACTTGTTCGAAGAATATATAGAGACTGTTGCAGAGGAACATTGCTTAAATATTCAACACGGAAATAGATAAAGTAGCACGTCATTGTAAAACAGATGCGTCTAATAAAATAAAGAGCATTTACAACGTTGGGAAAAACGCATTTTTTTTGTTTATCTTACGATGACTAACCGATTTTTTAATTTATTCTATTAGTGACTAGATAATACTTTAACATAGAAAACAACGTTCAACACGTTTTTTCTTTCATTTTCTTTTAATATAAATATTATATTTCATAATGCTACACGTATTACAATCAAACATTGTACTTGTCAGAAAATGAAGGAATACTGCGTCCACATTTAAAATATATCCAAATGTGATTATTTGCAAAGGGTAGTGCTAAAACTATTTTTCAATCAAGCATTATTAACAAATATCCCATGAAAATTCGTATTATAGAACACGCTCTGAGATATTGCGGTACATCTAACACGCTTGTATTACAAAAATCATTATGAATATTTATTGCTTACACAATTGCCGTGTAAATGTTAATCAGGAGAAACAGGATAAAATCAATAACGAATATCATCTATTTATAAGTCTTTCAACGCAAACAGCCTCACGGCGCGGTATTACCTTGCGCGCACCTCGGGAATTGTAAAATAAATAAATAAATTTCCTCGACGCTTTCCAACAAAAGTCGCGACAAAGTGATATCTTAATGATTGATCTAAACACTTTCGCTCGCGATGCACACCATGTCGGCGAGAGCGCGCCGTTAAAAAGATGTCGCGCGCGAGATTAGCTTTTGTCTCATGGGGTATATATAGTCGTCTCTCTGTCTCTCTCTCTCGCGCGCGCTCTGCAGGATACTTAAAATATATGCGGGACAAACTAATCATCGCGCGCGCGCGCGAGCGCACGGCGTTAATGCCTCGAGACGTATGAGCCATTAATAAAGACTGACGCAATTTCACGCGTCGTACGTATACGTACAGCGAAAGTCTTTTCCAATAAGATCATCAACGAAAATTTTTCATTCGCCATTTGCTCATGGGTTTTTTCTGTTAAAAAAAAAAAGAAGTACAAACGTAAATAATACTCGTTCATATTTTATAGTGTGCTAGAAAATTAATTCTCTTCGGTAACGTATTTTTTAATTAGATAAAAGGGCTGTTGCAATTTTTTTTATGGTTGGATAAGATATATGGCACGTACATCAATATCTCTAACATTACTTTTATATTATTATTAACAAGAGCCATATAACGTATTAGAAAATTAATATTAAAATCAATTAATACATATAATCTTAACATGCTATATTCGGTACGACAACCGCAAATTTAAAATAAAGCAGTTCACCTAATCATCGAAATTCAGCCATGAGTTTAGTCAGTACTTCGATGATTGCTACATATCTCTACAATGAACCGATAGTTCAGGTGATTATTTTTTACAGGTAAGTTGGATATAATATCTAACATCAGTGATTGAACCATACAAAAAATGATACAAACTGTAGTTTGAAAAAAATAGTAGTTCTCTCGCTAGTTTAGTTAGTTTCAAGGGCAATAAAAGAAAAAAGAATATAAAAAATTATATCACACCAATAAATTGGATAAGTAATCATTTATTGTAATTCATCTAACACGAATTACAGGCACATAATTAAAAGACGATAATAAAATCTTAAGTCATCTTTATTTATAGCAGAAGCATCTTGACTACTCTCAGCAAAGAATTGAAGTAGTCCAAATATAGTTTGAGTATTTGCTTACAAGAATCCGATTTGCTAAAGTGTTTCTAGGACGCTTTGCTATGAGTTCGAAAGTCTTCAAGGACAAAATTAATTGCATCCTACAGTGTAAGAAAATGCGTCGCTAACTTTATAATAATTTACTCTGTTAATATTTACAATTTCGTAATATACATGTTTAAAATATGCGCCTTTTTGTAATGAAATGTTAAACAAATGACAAAGTAAACAGTTTATACATGTTGATGCAATATATATGAATCATATAAGCACCAGCGAGTTTTGAAAAGTAATAATTAACTGATCGATGATTTTACAACTGATTTTAGTGTTAAATAATAGGCGTTATAATAGTAATATTTGTCATTGCGTCTATTTGTTAGTCAAGTTCAAATCGTCACCTACTTCAAGTTAACTTCAAAGATAATTAAATATTTTTAAATAAAAGATAATAATTAAAGAATTTAATTTAACTATTATTTAAATAATTTATGTAGCATATTTTATTATACACTCATGGCCGATAAATTGTTCATCGAGAATATAGAACCAATGAACCATTTATTAAAGATTTTGCTATATTTCAAATGATCAGCTGAATTACTGAATCGGGAACAATATTGAATAAGTAACACAAAGATATTCTTAACCATGTAATTACTGACATAATGTACTCCATTGCAGAACACAAATACAAAGTCAGCAGAAAATAGCCATAACTTTATTCCACGTCGCACCGAGCACATCAGCCTCGTTTAAAAAGCAGGCCCATAAGCCGCGATAACAGGGTATTTACCGTGTGCATACACACACACACACACACACACATTGCGTCGAGCGTGCCGGCACGTGACATCACACGCTATATGCTCTCTCTCTCTATCTCTCGTCAGGTGGCCGACGTACGGCCAATGAAGAGGCCGCGGATGATCGAGCACCTCGCGCGTGTGTCAGGCGCAAACCGCAACGCCGCCGCCACCGCCGCAGCTGCGTTTTCGCGCTTGCCACCGGCAGGCAGACGCGCGTCGTGTTATAGCCTCCCCTCCGCAACCGACGAGCTTTTGTTTCCCCCGATTTTTCGCTTCTGATTCGGGGAAAATTATGAGATGCGCGCGCGATGTGTGTATATAGTATAGGGGGCTACGAGAGAGAGAGAGAGAGAGAGAGAGAAAGAGAGAAAGAGAGAAAGCGTTAATGGCTGAACAAAATTGCAGGGAATGCAGGCTTGTTACCCGGGATTTAGGGGTTGTTGGCTGTGGAGACACGGCTTTATTTTTACGTTTGGGAGATAACTGCGCGGCCTCGATGCTATATACTCCGAATGCGTTATTATCGTCTGAACAATGGGGAAGTAAAAACATTATGATTTTAATACTGCTCCATGAAAAAGGGGGACCGCTTTAATTGGATATATTTTCCTATGTTTTTCTCGCGTCCAATTAAAACAGTTACCTTTTAACATGAATTTTCAAATCTACAATTCTCAATTACTCTCGTATTGAACTAACAATTTCATATCATGTTTTCGCATTGCTTATTAAATACCAAAAATCACATACCAGCGTTAATGATCACCTACCGTAAAAATTGCGATGACCATACCGCCATCGGAATTCGTCAAATATATATATATATATATATACCTATACGATATTGTATCTCCTCGAAATTTCTGACTCATCGCCAATTAAACCACGCGAGAGCGCTCGCAATTTTTTGCCCTCGCAAAATATTACCCGAACACCTGCGTGCGCGCGCGTTACAGGCGCACAATCGCTAATGTATTCATCGATAACTTCTCCCTCGCGGTCAGCCGCGCGGTCTTGCTTGCTTGCTGGCCCCTGCAGCCTTTTCCGTTTCGCCTACGCGCGCGCACTCGAGGTGTTGAATAATATCGCGGCGCGAGGAAGAAGAGGCCAAGAGAGTAACGCACCGCAAGGCCCGTGTGTATATTTATATATATGTATGTATATACACGCACACATGTGTATATACATACGCGCGCAGAAGGCGCAGGTACGCGTATATAGAAGATGACCTGACGAGATTGGAGGGCCGCGCCGCGCAGGGGAAAAGAAGGCGGCGCGATAGCCAGGAAAGAAGAAGAAGAAGAAGAAGACGATGACAGAGGAGTAGGGAGAGAGAAGTGGGACGTCGAGCGTATATTTGCATATTCTTCTTTTAATCCTTGGAATTCCACTTTTTATCCGACCTTTATGCCTAGATAATCTCGCCTTCCTCCCTTCCTATGGGCTTTTCACTCGCGCGCGCATACGCTGAGTAGAGCCCAATTCCATATACACACACGTCACACCATGAACGCATATGCTTCTATGTATACACCTTGTACTTTCGATTTATGGCCGCAGATCTCGCGCAAGCGCACTTTTATTGCGAGTATCTCGCGCGCGTGCTTTGTTGAGCTTTTCTTCTTAGTTGACTTTTCCTTGCGTACTTTACGGCTCGAGTGACACTTGGCGCGCGCGCACGCGCGCGTCGGAGCTCCGTTGCCTTCACAAGTCGGGTTAATTTACGACGCTTGCGGATAACGAGCAGTACTCGGGCGAGTATGTGTTTGTGTATTTGTTTTGTCTCTCGTTTTTCCGATTGCGCGCTGCGCCTGGTGCGTTTATTTATCGATGTACCGTGATGTTTCATTCATTCGAGCACGGCTTTTATGCATCTTCATAACACGAATAAGTCGTAATTTATAATATTTATGATAGTTTATGAGGCACAATAAAGGTATATTGTCGACCAGGTAATGGAGTTGTAGTACAAAGGCAATTATGACGCTAAGTGTTTTATAAATGTTTGAAATAACTCTCCGGTACAACCCTTTTTATGAATAACTACAAGGGAATCGTATAACAGTATTATGGTCATTTTTCAACAGAGCCAAATATTTTCCAACACTAAATATCATGTTATAAGTTTATATACTATAAAATATTTAAACTTCATCATGTCCATTATCAAAAGTAATTATACTTCGCAATCTCTTTTGCCAAACTGAAAGCTACAAGAAACCCTTTCAATTTTTTCTTCATTTTATCTTAGTAATTTAGAACTATATATTTGTAGTATTTCTCTCAACATAAAATCTTTACATTTATACACTGTCCATAGAATGTATATAGTTGTTTGCTTTTTTCTTAAAATTAACTGACCAAACCACATGCAAAGAACAAATCCTGCCCGGGCATTTGCACTTCTGCCGAAACTTGGCTGGGGCGCCTTCAGCAACTAGCGAACGTGAATCTCTCCCGTAAACGGCGGCTTAGGCTCTAAAGTTATCCGCGTGCGGCTAGCCAACGGCTCTCTTTGCGCCATTCAACGGAGGGCGCCGAGAAGAAGACCAGATCAAAGATAACCCGCGGATCTACAACCAAGCCGAACGGTAAACACTGTGTCGAGGGATCTTCTTCCCTCTGCTCCAGTACGAAAATTCAGTTTTGATAATAATATACCGCAAAGTTGTTTCTGCAAAATATACATACATTTCTTCATCGATTACTCAAACGAGTGATATTATATTACTATAAATTTGTATATTCTAAATGTCATGAAGAAAATTCAATTTTTTATTTTTTTAATGTAACACAACAATTATGCAAATGCATTGAGTTGGAATGGTTTTTATAACCAAAATATTTATTTATTTATTTATTTATTTCAGCTATTATTACAAAATAGTAATTCTGCCGAGGTAAATGCAATTACCTGT
>JAYJLV010007244.1:0-10122 GCA_036873485.1 Torymus texanus | reverse complement strand
CACACAAAACAGCTGAAAATCCATGCATTACAGTTATATTTTTCACCTATTACTTACAGCTATTTTTTTTAGCTAAAATTTTTTTACCGGGATATTATGTTATTGCTGTTGAAATGATATGATTCAGAAACAATAACCGTTACACAACCATCGAACGATATGACTATATACATATATATATATTTATTGCTATGGTTATGCACTGGATCATCTTTACAGACACTTTGTTCATATAGAAGTCATACTCATCCTGACAAACACCGCTAACATACCATTCAACACTTCAACCTAAAAACGATTCTCAATTTTTTTTAAAAACATTGTAATTCTCTTAACCCTTATTCTATCTGAATCGACCATACGCTCTATATATAGCCATTTTCTTCAAGCACGCAAACATAAGGCGATGATGCTTCAAAGTGTGCGAGCACCCACGACTCGTAGACGGAATAAAGTCCCTCGAAACTTCTGCCTCTCTCGCCCCCGTATAATCCTCTCTCTCTCTCTCTCTCTCTCTCTCTCTCTCTCTCTCTCTCTTTCTCTCTCTTTCTATGATGCTTCAACGAAGAAAGTACGCGTGCGACGAGCTCTCTTTGCCCTTTTCTCGCCTATTCCCTTTGCGCTTGGCCGTGCTGACTCTCCGAGGAATTGGGAATTACGCGAGTACTTGGCCGCCGCCACTGTTGCGCACAGTCGAACTAGGGCATAAACAATGTGAAGCTGTAAAGGTGGCGAGAGGTTGTGTCTCGGGTGGTAGGTAGGTTTGAGGCTTTGTGGGATGAGAGGTGGTTAGTAGCGTGGTTTTCGGTAAAGGGGATTTTTATGTTTGGTCGTGGTGTTATGGGGGTTTTGTTTTTTTTTTTTTAAGGAGTGAAGGTGATGGGGTTATTGAAGTGAAGATCAAATTCATATGCGTAATATTTCATTAGATTATAAATATAGTAACATGAACGGTATTAATGTATCAGAAATTTGAGGTTGGATGAGAAAAATGTTGTTATAGTTTTGGACGAGAATAATATAATGCTCAATGTATATATAGGAATAGAATATTTTAAAGAAGACAACGACATCGATATTAATGCAAAAGTATCTGACAAATTAATAACGTATAGAATAGTTGAATTTAATTCTGCTAGCCAAATTATTAAATTAACGGCTAAAGCGAGTTTTACTTATAGCAGTAAATTCCATACAAAAGCGCGGTATATTCATTTTATTATAATCAGCAGAGAATTTCTTAAAATAAAAGTTTTTTACTCTATTGCCATGAAGAAAGTAGGTCGTATATGTCAAATATTTTATTCCAAAATTCTAATTTAATTAAATAATTTAAAACAGTTGAACTTGATGCGACAAGCGGGGTGTCATAAAATTTAGAATATACTGAATATACGTCTGACCATATCCAGCTACTTTCTACTACAATGTACGAAGACAATATATTGTCCTTGTCGTTTCGTAACTTTGTATCCTTAAAATATATACCATACTTCCTACGTAACATATATATTTTCGCAGTATAGCATGTAGTTATAATTTAAAATCATTAATTCTACATTTTAGTTTATAAATTTTATTAGTATGTTACTTTTTATATCGTACTGTCACGGATTCAGCTATGATAACGTGTAATAAGAAAATTCTTCCATCTTAACTATTTAACACTAAAAACTTTCTCACATAAAGAATAATACCATTGCTATATAAAATTCTTTATTGGTACATTCATAGTCCGATAAAAACTTGAAATTAATAAAGCCCGTTATCAAAATAAAAACCTCAGTTCACTCCCCCGCAGTTATTAAACTGACAAATAACGACAGTCCATTCATACGGAACGAACTTCCCGAAGAGCTCGTCTCTCTCTCTCTCCCCGTTCACTACACTCGAATATCAAAAGACACTTCGTTAATGAGTATTTCTCAAGAAACGCCCGCGCACAGTTTCAAAGTAAAGCACGAACCTACATCTACATACACGTGTGTATAATATACATACATAACCGACCGTAGGCTTTTCAAGAAAGTATATGCTACGATTTTCTACGTCGCCATTTCAATTTCTTCCGCTATGAACTTTTGTGGCCGATGATGTATACGTGTTTACATATATATATATACACAACACAGTTACGTGCGAAAAAGGTTGAAAAGAGTCGGTTCGAAGGGTATTTGCGGCCTCGGCAACGTGATTAGTGGTCTTTGTGAGCTCGCACGAGTACGCGAGGAGGAATCGTTTCCCAAAGCAGTAGCGGGTTGTTTGTAAAACGTCCGATCCGTATTTGCGGAATCGGCTTATTATTACATTTGTATAATAGTTACTCATTACGTGTAATATTTAGGTCATTGGGGAATAATTATTCTGGCATCGAATCAATTATTGTTAATATTCGTTTTAGAATTTTGACGGTATATTTAGAGAACGAATAAAGTTTACGTAATATTTTATAAAATTTGTCGAGTACACGTGATATTTTACTAAGGATTTGCAACAGAGCGGATTACAAAATTTCTTTGGGCATACTATCAAATGTTATGTAGATATGTGGTTTCCGGTAAGTCCAAGCCGATTGTTAGTATTTTGTATATTTTTCGAAAAAGCTGCGTTCTCAAACGCCATCTTAGAAATAAACTATTTACCAGGCACTTCCTCTATGGACTTTCAGGAATCGTCGCTGCAATGTAACGTTATTGCTATACGAAAATACTATAGAACGATGATGCATCATTCTCAACCTCGGGAGTAAAGTTACAAGAAAAATTTAAAAACTTCAATTACGTATAGTGTGCAGTTAACGAATAAATAATAAATAAACACTTGTAAAAACAGCAATTTTCGAATCTACCAAACAATACAACCATATCTCGTTTACTGTTTCACCTAGAACCGAATAAAATCTCGTCGTGTCAATTAATTCGAGCCGTATCAGCAATCGGATTAGATTAGCATGTACATCAAACGTCAAGTAGTTTAATTGGCTGCGCGACACAGAAGCTGCGTCGACGACATAGCCGCACATATGTTGTATGCTAATCCAGCCCTAACTTCTATAAGACTCTAACAGGCACAACACCATCCATATATATATATCTCATATCCTCGCAAAATCCCCCTCAAAAAAAAAAAAAAAAAAAGATACAAACGAATATTCTACGTATACACATTACCATGCTGCTATAGCAGGCAGAAAAGCAGGGACGCGTGTACCTACCTACATATCGATTGGCCGCGAGCGAGCGAGCGCAGAAAAGCAGCAGCGGTCCAGGGCTACAGGTGGCTTCCCAGGCGCAAGCGCGCGACGCGGCTCGTTTATTAAATATCGCCTACTCGCAGCCTTCGCGATTTCCCGCTTCGTTGCTTCTACTGCTGCCTGCTGCCGGTGCTCGCGATTGCGCGGAATTCATAAGCGTGTATATATACGGTTTGAGGTCCTTTTTTTTTGCGAGAGTCGCGAGGACGTGAGTGGATGTTCTTTTTTTTTTTAGATGAGCGTTGTGGTGATTGCAATTTAGTATAACTAATTGGGATGAATAGAAGGTAAAATGTAGTATTTTGGCTGGGTTAGGTTGAATCGTAAATACAGTGGATGGTTTGTAATTTTTTTAGAGAAAGTGTATGTTTTGTTTAGATATAGTAGGGAATAAATAAAACGGTAGTACTTATAAAATTTTCAAGAAAATACATCGGTATGATTAATGAGGTAATGGTGTATATATAGCTGACTTCGTGTACTCTCTAACAATAAATAACTTGCGTTGTTAGATATATGTTCATGATAACCTGGTTTTCTTAATTTTTCTTACTACGTAATGTAATAACAGTTACAGGAATGTTTTTTTCATTGAGTAATAGATCAGTTTAGACGATTGAAAAAGTTCTTTCGCAGGCGAGAATTTTTACAAGAATGCATGTAATGTTTTATCGACCTTGAAAAAGTATTTTTATCATTAATTTTCCAGAGAGGATATAGAATAAAAGCTCTTGAAAAATGAATGAACCTTGATTAATGATAAAAATATTCAAAATTTTCGAAGCTGATTACACCTTTTAGGCGCGTACGACCTGTATAACGAACCATTTTTTAGCGCGAGTAATATTTATTCCCATTAGCGCCCTCGGCTTGTAATGGTTTCTTAATAAAAGTACTGTGTTTTGAAAGCTCTCTCTCTCTCTCTCCCTCCACATGCTCATGAATATAAAAGTCATAAAGTTAAATTAATTCTCCGATCGTGAATTTTAATTTAACTTTAATGGCGTTTCGTATTAATGTCATTTGTTGTGAAATTTAATGAAAAACTTCATTAAGTAATATCGAATAAAAAAAATTTATCACCAGAAATTGTTGTTGTAAATTATGAATGTGACAGCATTTTTTTTACGATTTTTCGTGATAAAAGTGACATTTGTTGGAGAATCTGTGTCTTTTATTTTAGTTATCCGATCTGTTGGAGTTCAACTTTTGAAATAAGTAATATCGGATCCCAAAGGCATTGTTCTTTAAGAGACTGTCAAAACTCTCTTTTAAAGAGTCTGATCAATATAGTCCTCATCCTTTTATCTTCATCGGGGATTATACTAGAATATTTTAAACGCTTCGGCTAGACAATCCTGTTGAGTTTGTAAATATAGTTGTCAGCTATTTTTAATTAAAATGGAAGATTTTAATCATTCAGAGCAGAATTTTTAATGAATAAAGTTTCAGTTTTGTCCATTAAAACGGTAAATTCGTTTGAAATATTCCTAGAGATAAGTCACTTTAAACCGCTTGAAACTTTGTTTCCTATAAAAATAATTTCCACACTCATAAAGCTATCGCTTTTCATGTTTATCGTAGCTTTTTTCACTGAAAATAGAGTTAATGAAAGTTAAAAAACTTGAAAACAAAGAACTTCTTTTCAAATGGAAAAATAATCTTTAAGAAGATTTGATTTCAAACAATATAAAACTAGAAAAGTTATAATCAAATGTGGTTTCTAATCTATTAATATCTTTTTATAGTAATTTTTCCTTATAATAAATTTATAGTATATAATATTATAAATAATAATTATATTTTCGTGCATTGAAAAAAAAGTTTGAATTCGATTGGCTGACAAAACTCGGGTTTTCTCTACTTTCTCTATAGAGAATCAGTTTATTGCAAACCTCGTTTATAAAAAAACTCAGATTAATTGAAGAGAAAAATGAAATTTTTTAAAAATATTAAACAATAAACATTTGTTACATAATATTTTTAACCATAAACACCTCTTATTAAAACATGTCCTTGAACCCTTATGATGAAAAAATTCAATGAAGGCCAATTGAACAACCGGAATCAAGTAAAACGACAGCCAATCATTTAACTCATTTACGCAGGCCATTTCTCCCAATCCAGAAATAAATTCTTAACGCGTATTCAACAATTTAAAAATTTCAATTCCACATTCCCAGCAATGAGCTCGTCCTTTCCCACTTATGAAAACCGCAGCGAAAATGTTCCGCACCATTAACGACAAAAGAGTCCCTTAGCTTAAAAAGATAATTCTCGCTTATTGAACGGGATAAGCTTCATTCGTCCATTCTCCATCCTCGTGAATGAAAATATCCCTTTAAAAAAGCAAGCAATGAAATGGTGTTCAGGAACTTTTTAATTGAAAAAGCGAACCCTCCATATGCGTCTATGTTTCCTAACGGCTGATCATGTTTAATCGAACGCGTATTCGCCCGTATTCCCAAAGAATCTCATACTGCTCGGACGGGAGGAACCAGTGGTTGTAAAGCATCTGATGAACGAGGAAAGATTCAATTTCCAAACTCTCTCTTTTTTTTCCTCCTGACGGAGTTTACCGAAACACTCGTCTCTCTAAGTCACTGCATAATGGCCGTCCTGATGCGCGATAGTGAGTGAGTGAGTGAGAGGATAGTATTCGTGTGTCCCCTCCGGGCAGAGTCTAATCTGTCGCAACTTTTTGAATGCATTTATGAAGTTTTGCCCGGTTGAGAAGAGAAAGGAAGGGACGAAAGATAAGCAGCTTAAGGGGAAACTTCCTGAGAGAGTGAGACTCTTTTTGGCTCGGAGGCAAATCATTTTAAGGGGTTACTATAGCTGCAAGAGGGATGACGAATTTTTCTCGCTTGTGTCTCTTTCTCTCTTGGCATTTGTTTTCTCTCTGGCTTTCACTTTTTCTGTGGGAATGCGTGTATCATATGCATGCGCACGCGCTTTACGCTTTAGATGCTTGCGTCAGTTCAAACATTTATGTTTTGGAACACTTTTACAGCACGCACGTGTGTATATTTGCTATGAATATTACTCGTATGGATCATGTTATATGAATTCAGAAAAAATTGAGGTAGAAAGGGTCAGTGCAAATAGTGAGAAATTAAAACGTTATAATTTTCAAAACTGAAGTGTATTTAAAAATAGAGGAAAGAACATCATACATTTTTTTTAATTAAAATCAACATCACAGTGGTAAGTTTTTGTATATAAATCGAGGCTCGTGTGTGTGCATTTTTTTTTTTTGAAGGATCGAATAAGGAACAACACACGAGCTATCACTAAACGCTATATAAATAACTCTCTGTCGCACCATCTTTCGCTGTCACGTGATCAATCATATCGTGCTTGTACATCTCATGGAAAAATCTTGATACAATGTATGTACGACATGGTAGCAACGGCGCGGGCTGTGTAATTACGCATTAGTGACGGCCGTAAAAGTAGCGCATAATTGAAAAAATTAACATATTTTACATGTTAGCCTATTATACGATAGGGCACGCAACTCATGCGTGTGTGAAACGATTAGAATGGACTGATACTAATTTGTAAAGCATATTCGACGCATACTTTGCGTGCTGATGTTTGTCGGGTGTTAACAGAGATTTCATGCTGATTTCGTCCTCTGCATTATACGATAATTAATTCAATTATTTTATCCTTTGTATTCTTTTTTTAGAATACTATATAATGAGTTATACAATTTAATTTTTCACCAAAAAATTCCTATTCGACAATTTATGATAATTTATATACCAACAATCATCCTTTTGTACATATTTACCTCATCTTCTATTTTATCAGCAATTCAATTACCAAGAATATCCACCGCACTCCATAACAACAACAACAACAACGAGACGACATCTAAATTAATAACCCTCCATCTCTAAACCTATTATCCTCGAGGCATCCCACAACCGAGAATAGAAAATTGACCTCGCAACGACGACAACTGTTATATACCATATACCATCGCTATTGCTTAATCCCATGCGAAGGTCCGCTACTCCTCCTGTTTTCTGTTTCTCCCAAGCTGACGGAACTTTTAATTCCAACGAAAACAAACGTTCGCTGGCGACATTGAAAACTCTTGTTTCCTCGGATGAAAGTTACTCGATTCGTCGTCGTCGTCGTCGTTGTTTTGACGAATCCTCCGAGCAAGGAGAGAGAATTTCCTTGGAATTTCCGGCCGCTTACTCGTGGGTGGATAGGGGATATATTGTTAAGAATAGTTACGCCGGTGAATTTCAAATATTTTAGTTGAGGAGGGGAGAAGGAGAGATTGTGAAGTCGGTTGCTCTCGTCGTATATAATTGACTTGTGGAGCTCCTGCGGTCGAAGTTGTTTAATGAGCGGTAGAGCGAAAGTTTTGTAGAAGGGGGAAAGGGGGTTGAAGCAGTTGTTTTTAAATCTTCTTAGTGTAGGATCGGCTGTGGTTTTAATTTACTTTGGTATTAAAAATTATCGTCGATCGTCTTTTTTATTTTGTTTCCAATGATACAACCATCTATACACTTTCAAGTTATCCATAATTGTGTATTATATATATAAAGACATATTTCAGAACATTTTATCAAGCATCTCACTGCGAACTTATATAAATGTATATTATTTATGTATATGAATGAACAAAAAGTTCAGTACTACGCTCAGAAACTCTTACAGTTTACCGAAGTACACACCCATTGAAAGTTTCAGTCGAAAGCTAATTACTTATTTCATTCACCAAAACTTGAACCACTCCCAGTTACCTTTAAAAATATCACTTTACATTTACAAACTCTCTCTTCCTCTTTTCTAACTGTCCGAAAGCGCTTCGTTACGCATATTAAAAACAAATTAAAACCTAATAGCACTACTCGCGTTACCTCGTAACCTCCAAACACGAAAATGAGCTACACGTTATACTATACTTCTCTCCTCCTTCTTTTTCCCATTCAAGGGTCGCTGGCCCGTGTAAAAATTAGCTCCCTGAACCTTCTGCCTTTCGGCGGCGTGCCCACATTCATACACGTCGGACGTGTATTTTATCCCTGCCTGTATATATATACACAGACACATGGACGCACGCGCGTGTGAACGAAGGAAGTTTTGATAGATCAATATGTGAGGCCGAGCGAACGAACGAACGAACGAACGACATACGTGCGTGCATGAGTATGTGTGTGTGGGTATATATATGTATGTGTGATGTATATATAGATCGGGAATCCCAGGATAAAGCAAAAGAGGGAGGAAAGGGGATTTTTTCGCGTGTATACGTATCTCACCCACTTTCCCTCTAATCCCAGCAAATGGCATTTCATACGGAGGGGATGAGAAAAAAGGCTCGGAGTGTCTTTCTGTCTCTCCCTTGCGCTCTCTTTACTATACGCTAGCTACCACAGCTTCTTCTTCTTCTTCTTCTTCTATCACTGATGGGGGAGGAGAGACATATAGGGGCAATAGTGTCTGTGGGTCAATGAAATTTTCGCCTTTTCCCTCCCCTCACCAGAAATTCTTCGGTATATAGCCGGAGGGGCTACGGAAGCGAGGAAATTATATGCAGAATTCGTTTGCGATTGGAAAATTCTCGCTTCGTCGAGCTCGCGGCTCGTTCGACCCCGTAATGAAGAGTAGAAGTTAGAGGGGAAGAGGGATGAGCTGAGTTAGGGAGGAAAATCTTTTTACGCTATGTGCTAGCGCGATTTTGAGGTATTTATTGACTTACGGAAATGACGTGGTGAATTACGTGGACAGATTCTTTTTTTTTACGACGGTAAAATTTGTAAGTTAAATATTTTATAATGGATATTTTTATTATTATTGAGTAAATGTAGTTTAAAAAAGAAATTTACGCTATTGCGTGGTCTATATTTATTTTTATTTATAACTGATTGCTCAGTAATAGACGAATGCTTTGTAAAGTCATAATGTTGTTTCGAAAATATCGTATAAAATAACAATTTACATTGTAAATGACAGTATAGGTCATACGAAATTTTAGTTTTCCATATAGAAGGTTAGATAATATTTATATTGTCCTGAACTTTAATTTTGTTTTCTTTGATTTTCGTAATAATACTGTAATTGATGTTTTATCGAAAACTTTGTCCTACATTTGCTACCACGCGATATTACAAAATATTTATAAACTTTCGCGAGCTTAAGAATAAGTATTTAGCAAGAAACTTCGTTATAACTATTCCACGGTACTGCTAAAAAATTCATTCTTTAATCTTAATCTATCGAATCTTCCTTCTCTCTTTCCCCTAAAGTTCTCTTCTTATACCCAATAATTCATCATCGAATACCCTCAACATTAACTAAACAAAACCCGTAAATTATCAATTACACGAAACATCGTCAGCCTTATACCCGTGAACTAAATCGCATTCAGCGAGCTGTCATTGTCCCAATAGCCGTTTGGCCCAACAAGGCTTATTTATCTCTTTATACACCTTGCGTTTGTCGTTAAGACCTTCGGAGACAAGCTTTAGGAATGCCGCGTGCTTTCACGTATAAGATCGAGCACACACACACACACTGTCTGTATATATATGTATACCTATATGAGAGAGCGTAAGTCATCCCTAGGAGTCTGTATACTGTTGACATTGACTAATTCCGCCCGGAAATCCTCACCCCGAAGAATCTGATGGATTATTATTGATATCTCGGAGTTTTCGGTAATCTTCGCGAAACATTAGTGCTGCTATACGGAGGCTCTTCGTGTAGTCTTTCAATTCGTCCATTAGGATTTGTGTCAAGGTATATATATATATATATATATATATATATACATACACGTGTATGTAGAGAAGATGGACGGCCTCGCGCATTACGGTATTTTCCCTCTGTTTTTGCCACTC
>JAYJLV010007233.1:0-10122 GCA_036873485.1 Torymus texanus | reverse complement strand
AAGCTGTCGGCGTGATGTCTTTTCGATGAAATGTCTTTCGGTGAAGTGTCCGTCGGTGAAATAGCTTTAGGTGAAATTTCCGGTTACGCTTGATTTTATTAATTTTGTTGCTATAATACTTTGTAATTTATGTCAATAAGCTGACATTTATTCTTAAAGAAAATGATGGTTGTACAGTGTTTGTAAATTCTTTAAAATGAATAATAAATAGTTTATATATTAAGAAGCAAGTTATATAACAAACATAATCAACCTAAACAACGATATATACCCACAAAATTTCATACCAAGAAACAGCCTCATAACAACACAACCACCAACCTATACACCCACATAACCAGTCATCTACCCACATGTATGTGCATATATAATCTATATAAGAGTTGCATTTCTTCATATAACAATTATTTATTATTCACTTTAAAGAACTTATAAAACACTGTACAACAGTTATTATTTTTTGAACATAATAAAGTCAGCTTATTTACATAAATTACAAAAAACTAACAAGAAAATTTTAAAAAACAGGCTGGCGTTTCTTAATCTAATAATTATTTATTATTCACTTTAAAGAGCTTATAGATCACTGTACAACAGTTATTATTTTTTGAACATAATAAAGTCAGCTTATTTACATAAATTACAAAAAATTAACAAGAAAATTTTAAAAAACAGGCTGGCGTTTCTTAATCTAATAATTATTTATTATTCACTTTAAAGAGCTTATAGATCACTGTACAACAGTTATTATTTTTTGAACATAATAAAGTCAGCTTATTTACATAAATTACAAAAAATTAACAAGAAATTTTTAAAAAAACAGGCTGGGGAGAGAATTTAATGACGAATATTTGAAAAAAATTCGGTTCGCTTAAATAAAAAATTGAAAGCAGTAGATTAATTTAAAAAATAATGATTTTCCGTATAATTTTTCAATGGAGACTGCATAATAGGATTAAAGTATTAATAGCTGTACACTATCGCAAAAGTGTATCTCTTGAAAACAGGAACATTATCGCACATGCACATTTTAATTTATAAAACGCATTAAATCAGTAATACATCTTAATAATTCATTAACAAGTCTTTTACCGCAGTAAAAATTAGAACACATTCTACGAAAACCAGCTAACTGCTTTCCCGGAGATTAATTATGCAAACATTTCGCATTCTAGCATCTGAATTGGCTTAAAGCTTGATCAGCGGCAAACTGACTCCTTGATCATTTACTCGATTCGGTAGAAATTGATCCAGAGGCCAGAGAGAGGAATAAAAAGTGTTACGTCGTATTCAGCTCACGTACACGACGGGGAAATAAGAAAGAATCGAATCTTCTCTATATAATTGAACCACTGAAAGATTTAAACTGAAACACTGTATATAAAAAGCATGACCCATTCAACGAATCGAACGCTTAATGAAACATTAATTACTACAGTACGATCGAAATTTTGCGAATCATATAAAGCGTGCGTATGTATCTGGAAAATTTATTGTGCTTTAATCTTATTATTATTGCCTTTTCTCTTTGTTATAATGAAATAAATCATTTATTTTTGTATTTAATTAGTATTTTGCATTTATAATAAGGATATTAATTATTTTTGTAACTTTGAGACTTTATGTGACTCGGGAGTATAAATGTATAATTATATATAATAATAATATGAAAAGAAGATAAGTAATAGTAAAACTTAATTTTTTTTTATGAGATATATAAAATAGAAATTGCACTCCTATCAATTTGAGTAATAAAGTAAAAATTACAACATTAATAGTAATAGGAATAAGTATAGCCAATTCTTTTTTTAGTCTCTGTTAATATTTTATGATTGCAATTTTTTTCAAAATGTCCCAAAAAAGCTCATCCTTGTAGCGAGCCAATAAAGAAAAGCTCGCGAAAGATTTATTATTGACCAAATTGAATATTGGAATCCGACTAACGCATTCCGGGAGCTTTGTTTTTTCACGCGCGTCATAACAATGGATTCGCCCACCTTTGACATCGGCGAGTCCCAGATCCTTAATCGAAGCTTGAATTGCGGCAATAAACATCCCATAGTCAATTGTCTTTTCCTCCACTCCGGGAAACAGGTCAGACACAATTCCTAAAAAAAATAGAGAGTATGAGGTGCATAAATTGCCTTTCGTCAACAATAGTTAATAAACGTAGTAAGATTACACACGTATGCATATTGATACACACAAGTGCCTGACAAAAATAACAAGCCACAGCTGTCAACAATTCATTCAGTAATCAAATGTGTACATCGTTTCTGACGTTACAACAATAACACTACATAGTATTTCATCGAACTTCTAAAAAGTTCTACGAAGTTCTATGCACTTTTGCATTGCATACACTTTTGATATTAAAAATCTAAAACAGTCACCAATGCCTTCTCCTTATTTCACTTATGTATGTTAATTCAAAAGGCACTGAGCCTTGTCCTTCTTTTATGTTAATGAAAATATTAATCTTGTTAAGAGCGATTGGGATAGCGAGTGCAAAGCTGATTTGTTTTAGAACCATGCTATAGTAAGACATTCTGATATCAGCCTCTGAACAATACTCAACTCTGTATCTCAATTTTTCTACCTATATATTTATGTATATTGAGAGTAATTTGAATAAATTACTAAACAAAACATTTTTTAGCATCATGTGCGTGAAATTCGGGTTTACACACCCATATGAGTGCGTAAAATGCTACTTTATGTAACCGTGTGTGTAAAATAAAAAATTTTTCTTTCTCGTTGTAACAGGATTTTAAAATGTAATACTGAAATTCATGGTGCTCAAAAATAGCCCTTAAAATAAAATTTCTTTTTCATAAATACATTGAATTTTTTATTAGAATATATTTTACAACAAAAAGAAAAGATAATACATATAGATAATTATATTTTGATAATTGATCAGGAATTTTTTGGCAAATGGGGGGGGTTCGTCCTCTGCACCCCTAACAGGGCCTGCGGTCCTGGATCCGCTTTCATCTCCTGCTCACACGAAGTTACCATGTTTTCTTTTTTTATAAATAGCGCTGTATTTTTTGACATACAATGCGAATTTTACGCACATCATGCTAAAAAATATTATATAATTTGCCTTTTGGACCTGACATTCGTTTTTAACCTAGCCATTTTACAAAATTAATCGTTGGTCCGAGAGTTCTAATGAGGCAAAGAGCACTGAAATACTTAATAGCGTTATTAGTTCCAATCACTTTCTGCTTTGACAGTTTATCGATCTGATAAAAGTAGATTTTTCTTTAACTGTAGAAAAAAAGTTTACGTATACTTGGAGAAAGTAATTAATAAGTTTCGTACTATTGAATCGGATTTATTTATACTATAATAATATAGTTTTATTCGTACACTTGAAAACAATTTAATATCAATATTTTGTATACAGAGTACTATACTAATAGGTTTAATGCCTGAAAAATTCGAACTCTCAAAAAGTATTATAATATTTGTAAATGTCATAAAAATTATAATTAATCTAAGTGAGGTTTGTATTATTGGTTTTTAGAAGAAACAAGCTGAAAAAATTCGTAAATTTGTTTTCCTAAGCATTTAATGTTTTTGCTATGTAAATTTGATTTATGAAATTGGGATTTTTAGATTTATTGTCTTTTTTTCTCTAGTAATGTAATACCTTGCACTGCAATAATGTATACAAATTAAAGAAACGAAAATGATAATTTACAATATTTTAGAAAAGAAAAATATTTTATTTTGTTCTGAGGGTATGTAAAATTAGAGAATGTTGAACTTTCTCCACTCTTTCTCATACTGTTCAATCTTGTATTTTCAAATATTTAGAAAAAGTACAAATATGCTTTATTTTATTTCATTAAAGACTGTTTATAATTTTACGTATTAAAAGGTTTAACTTCAAGTTAGTAGGAGTTTTCAAGATTATACAGTACATGAATTTTGATCAATTATTCGTAGCTCTTTTGTTTTCAAATAATAAATCTTTTTTCTTATGGACACTTATTTTATTCGCTTCGAAATAATTGACTTTTAAATCAAAATCACTCTAGCTGAAATTACGGCTTTCATTCTACAGTAGATCGATTGAAAAAGTCATGGAATCTTCCAGCATCAATAATAATTGGCATCGCGATTTTGTAAAAATTGAAAACATACTCAGTGTTTACCAATTTATAACTTTGGTTCTCTTTGTAAGCCTAATGTTAATAGTTATAACTTTAATGTTTAAGGGGGTTAGTGCGGTAAGGTAAGAGTCAAAAGTACAGCGGGTTAGATCCGCGCGCGCTGCATACTCTCTGCTAACCCCCCACTCCCCAAATTTCACGCGCGGCGTCGATTATACCGAGATTACGTACTTTGAACAACTGTATCTCAAAAACGGTGAAGCTAGACTTCCTGAAATTTCGGTATGTTCTTGTAATTGTAGTCATTAACAATATATTTAATTTTTAGGATATTCTTAAGAAAACTTATCGAGTTATTGAGCAAAATGTTAGTTTTTCACAGTCGACAACGACCTCCTCCATAAGACGCCGTATTAAAATTCGAAACTTTGAAAGGCCATATCTCAGTTTCGGTGAAGCTAGGCCTTCTGAACTTTTGATATGTTACGTATGGTGGTTTTAATTGTATTTTTCCAAAATTTGAGGGAATTCCTAAGAAAACCGCATTTTGCACTAACCCCCTTAAATCTAATCTGAAATACTTATATATATTATACAAGCCACCTGTATGACTATTTATAAATATAGGGTATAACGTATTCACCTTGTATAAGTATATAAGGTGAATCATTTTAATTGACGTGCCTAAAAATATTTAAAAAACGATGTTTCAGGCGAAAAAATTTTGTAGGGATTCTATGCATTCAGATGATCTTGATCCTTGAATGCTTGAATTCTGAAATGCGTCAGTTTTAAAATATTCGGGTGGATAAATTAAAATGACTTTGTATACTTTAAGCAGTGTGTCGATTAACACCGCAAAGGGAAAGAAACAGGGCGATGTTAAATAACATAAAAAAAAAATTAAATTATATATACAACTAATATGTACAATATTCGCCTGAACAATTATACTGATTTGAGATGTAATTTAATTATGTTGTTAAAGGGCGCGTTAAGCGCATTTAATGACTTTAATAAAATTAAATGGAATATATTATTTTCTCTATAGCTAATGATATTAATCTTTATTTATATATAATATTGGCTCAAATAAATGTGTTAAAAATTATTTGAGAGTGACGTAAATTGGATTTTTTTTTCTTCTAATTACAATTTCATTAAATCTTTGCTTAGTTAAAGTTTCTGTGCTATATATCAAATCTCAAATAAAATGAGTACGAGTATTACTTCAAAATTATACTGTTTTCACGTTTCGACATTTACGAAAAAACAATAACTGTTAGAAGAGTCTTATTATAGCAAAAAGAAAACTCTACCCACTTTTCCCACCCATTAACCAAACTTCCCTGACATTTTCAACCTATAAATATCCGCTAAGGCAGCTCGGACGTGAAACACTCAATCATATTGATCGCACAAGTTAAAAGTTTGATATTCAATTTACGTGGAATTTGTAGGACGCACCATTGAACAGTTTAAGGTCATCGCTTAAAAATTTGGGCACATTAACATCCCGTAGGGCGCGAAGGCAGACTTGCTCCTCCTTCATATCTCGTTGCTCACGCTTCAAGATACCAGCGACAGCTATCACCGTCTTCACAGATCGCATGCCAAAGTCGTAATGATCCTGGGGGCATCGAAAAGAGGCCAAATCGTATCAGATGACGACGCAATACTTATAATGGCTTAAAGTTTGTTTTTATTAGCTTTTAGTTTTATTAGTTCTACGTTGAAGACGTCAATTAATAAATTGTAATAGGTCCAACTAATTACATATAGTTTTTAAGTAATTGAAAAAATATAGTTGGATACATATATAGAGTAAGAATACTATTATCATTCAGAGTAATGCACTGCATTTTGAAAAATTTCCGTAAAACATTGCAAGATGATAAAGAGTGTATTATACGGATACGGAAACATCCATCAGAAACGGACCATATTTTTTACTGAGACTCAGCGTATGATTATAAACGAGTCAAAAATGCCGAAAAATGCACCCACGCGACCAATAGTTCATTTTTGGTGGGCGCTTTCTTGATTGAAAGTATATCTTTTCAAATATTATCAATAATTACTACTTTAATTCTAACCTGACTGCTCAGCTGCTCGGAACTCAACTTAAACGTTGCGGTAATCTTGGTGGCGAGTGTCTTTGCCTGCACAAAGCCACAAGAGAAAAGCGAGATTTCAGCGATAAGAGTGTAATTCGGTACCATCATCGCTACTGGTCGGAACAGAGCTTTAAGATTATCCGGGAGTTCGGTACGACCCGCGTAACCGGGATTCATTGTTATGAAGACGGCGCACGAAGCCCTTAAATTCATTTCCACACCCTCGAAGACGAATCTTAAGAAGGAGAAGATGAGACGTGAAAAAAGTTTATATTCACAGTTGATGTATACAAATCGTTAAAACAATGTATCTAAAATTACGTTTTAAACAACATCAAATAAATCCTCTCCCTTCATTTCATAGAAATGCCGTATCGATCACAATTAGCGTGTTCGCTTTCACATCAAATTAAGTTTTGTTTTCACCCAATTAATTTTCTAATTGTTTTCACAACTGAAATTATTATTATTAATCCATTGAATGCTAATGACTTAAAAGTCAATTATAATTTACAGCTTTGACATTATTGATTGCAATTCTTAGTACAAGGGGTTAACAGTGTATTGATTGCATTACATAATACAATGAAAATTTAATCTAAAAAAAAAATTTAATTAACAAATGAATAATTAAATCAAATTAATACTTTACGATTTTCAGAATCTCTGGTAAATCCATTGTATAAAATATAAAATGTATTGTATCTTCCATACCTATCGACTCCCAGTTGCTGCGCCTTTTGTATCGTCATTATTTGCTGTGCAATAACAGACAGTACTTCGATGTCGATCCGGTTGAATTCATCGAAACACGCCCAAGCGCCTGAGCTGTCCGAGGCACAAAAAAGGAAGGACATGTTTCTTATTTAGGAGAAAGAAATGGGTAAGAAAAAAAGGGATAAGTTAGCGCACGTGTACAAACCTGGCGAGACCTTTGAAAAATTTTCCCATAGACATGAAATCTAGCTGGTCGGAGCAGTTGAACACGACGCATTGAATGGCGAAGCCTTTGGCGAGATCCTTAGTCGTCTCTGTCTTTCCAGTTCCTGATAAAGTAAGCAGTGCGAGTTATATTGAACAAGGGTAAATTTCGTTTGAGATTGAAATTGATTCTGTAGTGACATAATCAGACTACAATATAACAGCTTATTTGGAGAAAAGTAATAAAGTTTTTCGCAGCATTTTAGTATTAATATTTTATTACTTTGGTTGTAACTTACGTATCATTATTCGAATAATTAACTTATTTTTCAAACTAGTCAATACTTAAAGGAAAAGAAAGGTTCTTCTATTTTTCACATATAAAGCAACTCGAAATAGCCGTAAAAAATTCATTTAACTTCATTCGAGATTTAAAATAACTTCTACAAAAAAATCACGTTAACTTTCCTTTCAAGTTAAATCAATACAGTATAATCCTTTTTATATTTTCCATCTAGATTTAACAGATTAGCATTTATATATTTACACTAGATAGATCAAAGCTACAAATAAACATTTCAAATAATAATCTATTAAAATCTCATATTAGTTAACATATACTTCTATAGGTATTGGTATAGGGCATATAGTCGATTATTTTATTTGTATTATCTTACGTTTCATTAATCTTGAAACAAACGGTATAAAATAAATGCATGTAAAATGAATCAATAACATTTCTAAAGGACTAATTACCGGCGGGACCAGCCGGGGCTCCGCCAAATTTTAAGTGAAGTGCACCAGTTAGCGTTAAATAACAGCGATCCGTGAGCGGTGTAATAACCAGCCGGCCATTGTTCCCAAGATACTCGTACCTAAACAATAAAAAATCAATTTTCTACGTAATGTTCTTAAAGAGCGCAATTCTTTTGAAATTTACGGAAATAAAGCGGGGCATGTTTCTTAATCATTTAGAAAGAAATCAATAAAAGTGAAAATTTTGGCTGTTCGTTTTTAATGTTTTACAATAAAAGAAGTTAATGAAAAACTTAAATGTATTTTTCCGTTAAAAATAACCTAATTTTTTGCATGGTATAGAATGAAGTTGTGATAATTGTAACCTTTTTTTAACGTATTTACAGATTATAACAAGAGAAAACAATAGTACATTGTGCAACAAGTAGAGAAAATGAGGTATTTCAAGTGAATGTGCTTTTCTTCCCGTGTTACACACCGTTTTTTTTTCTTTTTTGAGACCATGACGGGAACTTCTTTATGCATGGAAGTTGAGTAGCAGTCGGGTATTTTGATTCGTGTACAATACAGTTAACCAATATTTCTCCTCGCTCTGGAAAATAATATTATCTTTCCCTTTTTCGCATCGCGTAACGCAATTTGCGTTCAAAATACACGATTTTCCACTCAAAGTGAATGTATGGAGAATATTTAAACACTCTTCTATTAATATATCATTTGGCAGCATGTCTATTCAGCATTATTTTTCGTGTCGTTAATAAATGCTATAATAGTCAACATTATTGACGAAAATTATACTGCTACTATTATTACGTGTGGATACACGAACGAATATAAAAAAAAGGAAATAAGCAAGGCGACCGATTACAAAATGACGCCGATTATCAGACAGCCGAATGGTGGCGGCCGTGGCTGAGTGGTCAGAGTGTTTGATTTGCAAATCGACGAACTCGGTTCAAGCCGGAGTCCCGTCACTTTTTATTAAATTATTTACAAGCCCTCACTTGTAAAATTATATTTTATTTATTTATTAATCCTTCCTGTACAGCATTATGCTCTTGACATGGATACATTAAATTACAAAAAACTTTCCTTACAGTCTATAGTGCTAAATATTATTCTAATAGTCTTTTTACAAGTCTTTTTATATTCATTTGTACTTTCATTTTCATTCCTACAATATACATGTTTTCCCGACATTACGATTTACTTCATTTCTAATATATTATAGCCATCATTCATTCCGCTACAACCTATCCTGATTTGTACTTTTCCACTCTTATTCTAATACCAATCACAGTTAATAAGACTCCAAATTACTAATTAATCAGTCTTCTGGTTCCTGCCTTCCGTGCTCCCAGACTCCATTTCCAAAAGATTTAACTTCGTTGGTACTTTGTTTTCTTCTGCTTCCTCCTCTTTCTTACACATCCTCTCAAACTCTTCTATGTATCTATATAATTCTTTGCTTATCACGCGCTTCAATTTTTCCTCTGCCTTTCCAGAATTTCCTCTTCCGACCTTCCTTCTGTCCATTCTTCTATCCACCCCTTACTGCCACCGCTCATTTTACTCCTTGCCTTCTTGCAGGTCCAGACATGCCCGTTGTTGTCTCTTCTTGTTTGTTCTTTCCCTTTCATCTCATTCGCAACTGTTATGCATCCTACACTGCTTTCCTGATTCTTGTCTTTATTTTAAATACTCTTGTCAATTTCTGCTCTTAGCATCACTATTTGATTACACATACCTTCCATTTTCCTCTCATATCTCTCGCTTGTTTTACTTAACTCCTCCAACATCCTTTCCGTTTCCTTGTGTACTTCTCTGTCTTCCCTCCTAGTCCTTCTAGCTGCTTCTTTCTCTTTACTCAACTCGCTTCCAATTTCTCTATCTGCCTTTCTTTCTGTTTATTATTCTCTATTAGAGTGCCGGCTAAATCTTCTAGATCGCACAGCCTCCTTTTCACTTCTTCTACTTCTTTTCGCAATTTTCCACATTCGCATTCTTTCATCATCTTTCTTTCTTTTAGCCATCTCTCCCAGTTCTCTTTTGCTCTGTTCTGTTAAGAGTGCTCTCTACCAAAACAGGAAGTTGAATTCGATCGTAGCGCTCCATAGTAAAATTATCAAAAAAAATTACACTATTTTGAGCGCCACCTCGCGTAAGTGAGGATAAATGCATGCGTTTGATCTTCGTTATCG
>JAYJLV010007212.1:0-10123 GCA_036873485.1 Torymus texanus | reverse complement strand
ATATCCACGCACGCACTTCCATGTAGCGAGATTCAGCGCGGTGCTTGCACAATCGGCAAGATTACCAAACGACGTCGTTTTTTTATACGTTTTTCCTTTTCGGAATTTGCGGGCAGCGGCTTATCTGCGCCGTCCATCTGCGCTTTCTTATATCTACATACACATACACGTTTCGCGCATGCGCCCGTATTTTCAGCTATAAAAATACACACATCTCGCTTGCACAAATCCTGTATTTATGCGCCAGCTTGCGTTTCCATTTCGGTTCGCGTGCCGTGGGGAGTATATATGTATTTGCATTCAATGGGGGATTCTTGGGTCGTTCTTTTTTTGGAGATAAGGCTCGGCTCGAGGTGCGACAGCAGTGGCAAGACAATGCTGCATTTCGTGATGATTTATTTTCGGCCTAATTTTAGCCGTGATGTGTATTACTTAAATATATCTCGATGGGTATATTTATAGCAGTAGATAAAAATACAGGTTTCCTCTAAAGGATATAATGTTTTGTGTATATGTATGTGCATTGATTGTGAAAGAGATTTTTGTGTATTGTCACGTGTAATTTGGTAATCATGAAAATGTAATCGGGTAAATTATTGTCAATATTAATTTTGAAAATTGGGTAACGGTGATCTTTCTTTTTTTTATCGTTTTGTAATACAAATGCAATGGATAACATTACGCCGTGGACTGCAATATTATAAGAAATGTATACTTTCAATTTGTTCACTATAGATGGCTTAATCAGTTCCGCAGGGAAATCGGAAAACCTCCAGCAAGGATATATATAGGAACATGTTTTTCATCGCTTTTTCGCGATACCATTACTAGATTTTGAAATTAAATAAGAAACAGAGGTCATTTCCAGGGTTACTCTAAGATCAGTTAATTGCACTACACATTTAACGTAATTTTTAGTGTTGTTAAACACGAAATTAAAACCAAGTAAATCTAGGAATTTTGACTTTTGAATTATTTAATCTTTTGATTAAATATTTAAAAAGCTTTATAAAAGATAATAATTCATTTTAATGAAACTACAAAGAGTGCAACATTAAAATTAAGCTAACAAGATGTTCCATGTTCGCACTCTACTCAAATCTACTGATTTCACGGGCTTTGTACGCTGTGTCCTTGTAAGCGATCAGCTACTATTTACACTGCTACAAGATTTATGTCATCATCAAACATTCCATAGTTAATTCAAACATCTAATCTACATCATAATAATCATCTTCATGTTTAATTCGAATTCCAAGCTACGTGTGTGTGTGTCTTCTTCACCCAAGCGTCACGAAATTAATTTCCAAAAATCTCCCATAAAATCAAGCGCGTCCTTCGGTTTGAAAAATGAAGCAGAAAACACCGGACAAAAAGCATCAAACCCAACCCGTTTCTCACTTTCCCTCTCGATACGATAAAGCGCAAAGAATGTGCCAGTGGCGCCGGCGCAATGTTGTCCCTTTTCTACCGGCGTCGGGCGAGCGTTGCGCGAGTTGTATACCTATATATATATTCATACGATTTTGATGCTCGTAAGTCGCCGGCAGCTCATTAGCATAATTCTGCAGTTTGTACGAGACTGGCGCGCGCTTTGCTCGCGATGATAACGGCGACGGCTGATTCATTACGCGCGCGAGCGAGCGGAGTTTCGTCTTACGCGTGCAGGTATAATATAGAAGTGAGCTGGTTGAGCGATGATTTTTGTCCTACGGTGCTGTAAGTTGTCTTTGTTTAGATTTTTTTTTCTAGGAGATTCTAAGATGAGCTGAGAGGCTGATTAATGAGATGGGGAATGGGGTCAAATGTCTCATTAGATTGGAGTTACAGCATATAAGATTGCAAAGAAATTTTTAAATTGCACGTATCGCGCCAGCATTTTTGTTAAAAGAACAATTAAGAGCGTTTAACTTTTGATCGCAATCTTGCGAAATGTATTATAATTAAAACATTTTTATCTGATAGAAAGTTGCAAAAAATCATTAAAGTCGAGAGAGTAATTAACATATTTTCAATATTTATAAATTAAGTGGAATGAGTCAAGCATGATATGTCCTGCAGTCGTATAAAATATTTCAGTATTTTTTCTAACATTCCATGAAGGTTTGTCACCTTACTTGAAATATTTATGATTTAATTTTGAAATAATAATGGCTTTAAGCTATCTCGATTAATTTTTCGGAAATCATTGCTGACCATTTAAAAGGCACAGCTCAAAAAGCAAAACAAAGAACTGTGAACGCATTTTTGAAATGCGCCGTTACGTAAGTGAATTCGACAGTAACTTCGCGACGTTTGGTTTTTTAAATGAAGCGGGTCAAAAATCGTCCTTGTATAATGTTTCTAGGACAGCTCGATAGTTATTCTGTACGCATATACCCAGACTGCCCGTTAAACGATCGAATTTTACCATCGATTACTGTCGGATTTTTAAAACAATTGCGCTTACTTGCTATCTAGATATTGTACTTTCAAACGTACATTAAAACTGGAAAATCTCGTTTCACGCGTCGTTGGCCGCTTGATAGGAAGAGTTTTGCATAAATTGACAGTAACTCGAACATACGTGACATAAACCCGAAACGGCACAGGTAAAATGTAACAATAAGCAATTTACAACTTTTAATGTACCCCGGAAGAAATTCGAGACAAAGGCTTCCCAGCAGCAATGAAAAATAAATTGAAACCACCATCACGCGCGTATCTTATAATTATTTATGAAAAAAAAACCACATACAACAAAAGCCTAGAATGATTTAACTCCAACTCCGATCAACTATACACACCCATCCATTCAAATCAGCTCGTATGTAGAAAGCCGCGTAGCATCGCAACAGCTGTTTCCACGAACCGCTCGTTTGAAAATTGGCGAAGCTCGCGCGCCAGACATCGTGAAGAAATTTCACGAGCGCGCACGTGCAATCGGAGACAAATCTAGAAGAAAAGGGAAACGCAAGGCGAGAAGAAAGAAACGCGTCCTTGCTATCAGATGAGGAAGTTTTTCGCCTCGGCGCGTGATATACGCAGAGAGATCAGTTGCGTCAGGGCATTCGTGCGATATATCAGATTGCGCGATCTTCTATATATTACTACTGGACTTACACAGCTACTGCGGACGAGTATACTTGATCCTTCTTATTGAAACGCGCTGCATCGGTACTCGTTTATATACGTGCCGTTAGCCTGTGACCGTGAAATGTCGTCTCTGTTTTTTATTTATCGATCTAACTTATGAAAATAACGTGTTTTCTAATATTTTGATAATATGGAAATAATGCGATAAAGAGGTGACATATACCTATTTATTAAGTATTTTTCCATATTATAATCAGTAGAATATCAGTCTGTTTTATGCAGAAGGAAAAACACCGAGTTTCGTATATTAAAATGAATTCAGAAAAGTGAAAAATCAGCTTTCAGATTTAGGACTTGTTTTGTATCATCAAATTCAACTAAGATGGCTTTGGCTGCAAAAACATTTGATTTGGGATACGCGGGGCTTTTCGCTAATGTCCGCTTTCGTCACGTCGCAATTAATTCTAAATCCTGACGTCAGCGAATCGTTAAACACGCTTGCAATCTCATAACACTCGGTGAATTTAGAAACCTGGCTCGCGTTGTAAAAAGCCTATAATCATATTCGGATAGCTTCACATTACAGCCTTAATTACAATTTTATGATTCACAGCTCCTGTGTATATAATAACGCTGAACGGGTAAAAACGACGCTTGCGATAATCAACTCGCGATCTAGTTAATATTTAAATATGAAATCAGACGATGTTTCTCCAAAATTTAATCAGCATAATTTATGATTTTTAACGGGAAATTTCCTCCGTGAGTCACGCGGCGTTGTTTTTCTCGCACGTGAGCGAATACGTCGCGAGATTTTGACAGGAGAATCCCACTCAGCTATAACATGAGTATACGTGTGTGTTTTTAAATAAGGATAGGACAACGTCCGCTACCAGAGCTCATGGGTTATGCAAATATCGTGTGATTTTTCGATGAGATATTCTTTGCACGCGGCTTCTTGGCGGGACGAGTATTTGCATTGATGACAATGCGAAGATTCTTCCGTGAAGTTGAGGATATGTATATGATGTGGAACTGTAATGAGAGTCGGGGGTACCGCAAAGGACGATACGGACGTAAGCATTTTTTCCTAATACGGAAGATACGGGTTTCTTTAGGATAAAGGAAGTAAGTATATAGACAAAAGGTATAAGATAATTCTAATTATAATTTCAAATTTTTTGAGAACGCAAACAATTACAAATTTTTGACACAATACTTGGACGGTATTGTGCTTATTTTACTTAAGTATGTAAACATGTTTCGGTCGTTTTGAAAAGTTTTGTTGTTACGTGAAAAACATTTCAATTTTCCAATAAGATGAATTTCTTAATTTATGTTTACAGGTTCAATAAAGGCTTCAGATTAATCTTGGGTAAATACACAGTGTTATATACCCATTATAGAACCTTTAATTTATTAACTTAATTATATTAAAAGATTTTTATAAACTTTCATGATATATGGCCTCTTCCAGCCCAAAAAACCGGATAAAGTCGGTTAAGTTTGGATAAAATCGGATCCGAAAACCGGATAGAACCAGATAAAGTTAGCAAATTTCATCCGCTTTTTAATTCTGATTTCTCCGCTCTTGGTGCTCATGAACTCGCGCCCAGCTAACTTCTTAAAATCGGTCTCGGTACTCCACACTTGGTGGATTGCAACGGTAATCTAGTGCAAGAGGTAGATGCATGTTGTTAAGGGGCTGCGCATCGATTACAAGTCTTACGGAATTCTTTAAGAGTCTAACAAATTTTTTAAATTCATAGAGAATTTAAAATAGTCTGATAGTAGTGAAGAAAGCCAACATTCTCAAGTGGTGTATTTGACTTTTAAATTAATTAGAAGACTTGTAAAAAATGTTCAAGATATCTTAGGTCTTTGGAAACCTTTGAGAAGTCTTCAAAGTCTCTAAAGAAATATTTCAAAAGTTTTGCAAATCCTATATTTAAAATTAATTTCTATACTTTTAAGAAAATCTTATAAGTAGTCTAGTGGCAGTCATTTAAAATCTTTTGAAATCTTTGCAAGATTCCAAAGTACACGCAGCCCCTTACCACGCGCTAACGATTCCTCCTCACGCCAACTAGAGCGAGCGTTGGCTCGTTTCGTCGGAAACAATTACATATACGTTATATTGCAAAAACCGGCGAATTAAACACCCCTGCGTGTACTCGTCGTGTATTACGACATTACTTTCTCACGTACGAACTGCGCAGTGCGTGGCATCGGTGTATATATATGTACATATACAGACTCGCGTATAGTATCATAATAAGAAGGTAGTCTCGCCACCGCGCGCGTGCTCTCATTACGTCCTGATTGCAGTTGTGTCAGAACATTATCGGTCTATAGTCCAAGTAGACGACGAGGGCAAAGAGAAAAGCCAACGCCGTCGGCTTCCTGAAAAAGCCAACAACCTATACGCGTACTCTAGGCTTGTATACATACCTATAAGCACGAAAAACGTGTTGACGGGGGAGGGGAGGGCGACATGCGAATCGTCACGCAGTTGGGCGCGGTATAAACTATACGCGCCGCTTAGGTATGGAACGTTCTGGCGAGCAAATAATTATGCAATGGACCTCATGGCATGGCACGCATTATGTCACACTACGCGCTGCTGCATGCGAGGCCGCGTGTATACATATATACACAGCCACGTCTTACGCCGGATTATTATGTCATATATACGCGCGTGACCCCTCCCCAGCTGCACGTACGCAGCACGTATATAGGTTATATATATATATATATATATATAATATACACGCGTGTATATAAAGGTCGTTAGTTCGTAATTATCCCGCGTGCGGTGGCGGCTTTCTCCTTAACAGGGAAATGCCGATGGGTTTGTATGTTTGATGCACTACGATTGCGCGAGATTGCGACTTGTGTATATATATAATGTACACTATAATAAAGAGGTAAGATTTTTTTAAGTGCGTCAAGTGAAGGTGCGCGCCGGTTGTATAAGTTTAGGTCGTCATCGTTGAAGTCGTAGCGTGATTGATAAGACGTAGCGTGTAATAATTCACGGCTTAGATAATGCGAATTTTTCACGTACATGGGTGAAATGGCATTTTCGCGATGAAAGTGTTTGGCATCGAGTATTCCTGAAATGGGATTTTTATGGTTGTAATGAATGAGATTCATAAAACTTCGTTGGTGCAGCTTAATGGGGATTACTATGGCCATATCTCCTAAATTGAGTACATACCCGCAAGAATGCACTTCGTCGGCGTATATGGAGGTCTTATATAACCGTTTGATGGGAGGAGAAAACGTGAACGGAAAGTAATATATTTCTTGTAACAGACATGTTTTTTTTTGTTTACAACGCGTGTATACGTGCATATTACTTTTGTTTTGAAAAAAAAAGATAAAAAATAAACAAAAATGCCAGAGTTAATAGCTTTTTATATTGTTCAGCTGCAGCAATTCCAACTTGGAGATTTTTCGAGTATTTAGTTTATACGATTAAAAATATATACTGCAAATTTGAAAATGCAATTACTATTGAAGTTTTATGTTTTATAGCTCGTAAATTTTCTCAACAGTAAATCATATTATAGAAAATTTGAAGCGGTGATTTTTTTATTAAGCGAAAAGGGGGAGTGGCCGAATTGTTTATGATGTTGCGTAGAATAAAGTATATAGTCATTTATGTGAAAAACGAAATAAACGAATCAGCCATCTAAATTGTAGCGACGAATACTTGAGCTTATTAAATTTGATGTAATTCAACGTTTCATCTTTAAATAGTATTAAAATTGGAAATTTACGGTAATTAAGCTTTGTGATGCCTGTTACTTAGCTGGTATGAATGATGTATTTATAAATAATCAATCATAATTCTATTATCGGAATACCATGTAGTCACTGTTTCATATGGTTATAGATGATATGATAAATCAAGCCTCATTATACTTTTACTACACGAAAATGAAAAAAATATGGCTATCTTAGTTCCTAATGATGGAAACATTGTAACTTAATAAAAAAAACTATATACGACAACATTGTGGTACGCATATAAAGGTCTGAATTACTTTACTTCCGCGTACATATTGCCTTTACAATTTCAAGTAAATTACTGGCAATAAAAATTTCATAAATTTGAAAAAAGATAAACTTTGAAGACCTCGGAAGCTTATCTTTTCCAAGGGAAATTTTCATGGGAACTCGATTGCGAAATCGCGCTCGACAGCCACTCACTATCCCCTGTACATCGAAAATTGATTAAGTGCGTATACACGCAAGCTGCTTCGAAAGAGATACAGCCGTAGTAAAAACCAGTCGCAGTGCGTATATATACGAGCGAGGCCACCGGTAGGAATGTCGAGTTGGGCCGTATTTCTGCATTCCGCGTGTCTTATAAAGAAGAAGGCGCGATTTCGCTCCGACTCTAATCCGATAATAATCATTGCGGCCGTTCGTCTGGATTTTTGGCCGGTGTGTATGCTATGAAAGGCTGTTAATGAGAAAAACAAATCGAACCTGATTTGTTTACTCGCGGTGGGTTTCGTATATACACGCGAGCTCCGAGTTAATCTTTGCGTTATGGTTTGCAAATGACTCTTGACAGGTGATTAACAGGTCGGAAGGTGTGCGCTTGGCTTTAGGTAATCGATTGTTGTTTCATCGCCTTTTTTAAGCCTTGGTCGCGGAAACTTGAAGATTTTCAAGGTAATAAGAGTTCAATTTTTGTTAAATAAGATATATATATATATATATACATAACAGGTTTTAACAGTTATAATGCCAGATATTCAATTAAAAATTATTTTGTAATGTTTTTCCTTGATAATATTATGACGTTGTATGTCATTGTATGTTATAAAAAAAACCATATAAAAGTACATGAAATTTTCAACACAATTATCCTTTTCATGGAATCTTGATGAACCAGTTCTGCATATTATTTATTTATTTTCTAGAAATAATTTGCATGTAATATGATAATTAAGACCGCGTTGTCAGTATTTAATTTTAAAATATCATAATTTTGGAACAAACCAATATTTTTAAGTGTGAATTTATTTGTAATGTTAATAACTTAGTAAGGTGTTAAAATAATTATAAATTTCAACAAAAATAATATTATAAGATTGTTACTAATGGATATTTACTTCTTTCGTATTTTATAATACATATTGCATAAAAATACGGCAGAAAATGTTCATCAACATATACGAGAACTTTTACAATCGATGCAACAAAGTTTCTCGTCGCTCAAAACTCGCGCAAAACTTTCTTCGGTGTGCCTTCATAACGCACTATATACGCTGCGCGGATCGTTCGTTTACTCGTTTGCGCGTACTGGCGCCACGAGGTCGCTTCCAAAAAAGCGGATTTTTTTCGAAATTCTGCAGCTCGCACGCTATAAAAAACGAAGACGATCGACAGTGAGACACAGAGAGAAAAAATAAGAAGAATAAAGTTCCCTTTCGAAAAAACAAATGGGCGACCGCAAACGGTAGCGCGCCGTTTGGTTGCGGTCTTCTCGTTACGCGCTCGCCTTTTCCGCGAGAAAGGATGTGTAGTGGGCGCGCGTTTTGACGCAAGTCAATTTACGGCTTGTTTTCGCGCGCCCACATGCTTTAAGTATATACCTATATACATATATAATATATTATATGTTACACCTGCATATATATAGAAATTCCGGCGTAAGGATCGCGAACGACTGGCGCCATGTCGTGCGAAGAAAGCGGCGCATGGCGCCTGTCGTGCGTGCGTGCAAGAAAGGAAGAAAGGAAGAAAAAGATATATATATATATATATATATATATATGTGTGTGTGTGTACGGGTATGCAAGGAAAAATAAATTGTCGCGAGTGTACACGCGCGCGGGTATAACGAGGCGCCACCGCCACCGCACTGGAAGCTGTGTAATATAACGAGGAAGTATATATTGTTCGCTCACCGATTGGGAATGCGTGTTCGATTATGTATTATGACCGCGGTGCGGTGATTGTGATGACGCAGGGGAAAATTTTTCATTTCGCGAAAGATGTAAATTTTTTCAGATGCGAGTTACATGATCGTTCAATCGTTTATGTGATTTGGAGCTACATGCGGTACGTGCTGGAAAACTTTTGGATGTTGTAGAAAGATACAGTTAGGCAATGTACTCCTGTAGAAGTAATATACTTCTGTAATACGAAGTATAATACAGTATGGAATTTTTTTGTTATAGCTGAATATTATTGTGAAAAATAAAAAATGTATATATTTCTTATTATTTATTATTGATTTTTATTGTCTTTTTTATATAAGTTATAATAATCAGGAATATTTTATAAAACTGGATTTCATTTATCAAAAAAAAAGAAATTTTTTTAAATGAATAAATTTTTTTTCTTTTTACTCGAAATCCGAACGGAAGAATTTAATTTTGAAAAATGATCCTAATGATCGCGAAATCAACCAGATTAATGAAATTCAAGATCATTCAATTAAGAGCTAATAGATATTTATCAATTTGTGATTATGTCATTAGTTTTTTTTTTTCAAACTTCTTTTTATGCTGACAGTATATACTTGTTTAGATAATAACTATATCATTTGAAGAATTTAAAAGTATAGCTCTATCTCATAATTAATCGGGATTATAATAATCATCAAACATGCTAAAACATTTACAACGCAAAAACGTGCTAAAAAAACAAACATTCCGGACAGCATAATAGACATTTACATAAAGGCAGACAGGAGTGGAAGAAAAATTAATGCGTTGTGATTCGGGCGAGATCGTAGATATATACACAAGATGCGACCCAAAAAACGAAAGCTGATTCCCGCGCAATAAGCAGGACAACGACAGTGTGTTATGCGAGGAAGAAAGGAGAAAGAGAGAAGAAAGGATAGGCGCCAGTCTGTCGGCACACGCACGCACGCATTTCACCTGGTGGCGTCGTCGCCGGGGTATTAAATAATTATTATTTCGAAAGGGAGAGTGTCAGGAAGAAGAGGAGAGAGAGAGAGAGAGAGAGAGAGAGAGAGAGAGAGAGAGAGAGAGAGAGAGAGAGAGAGAGAGAGAGA
>JAYJLV010007171.1:7500-10124 GCA_036873485.1 Torymus texanus | reverse complement strand
TATATATATATATATATATATATATATATATATATAGGTATGTGTGTACGAGAACGACAGCGAAAAATTGCCCCCGAAAATCGTGTCGAGATGAAGTGCCACTACTCTCTGCGCGCGTATATACTGGAGAGTCTCTCTGCATCGTGATTTTCGATGAGGTCGCAGTAGTTTTAATTGTGGAACGTCGTCGTAGTAGTAGTATAGTAGTATATACCTACGTACGGTTATTGATTGGGCTAAACCAGGATATAGGGTTTTTTTGTTAGGATTTAGTACGGATTTGTAAAATTGAGTTGAATATCGTGCTGTTATTAACGAAGTTAGGTTGTTGTGATTGCATGGAATCGTGGTGTATATAGTATAATCTAATGGTATAATATTCGTATAGAGCGGTGCGGTGCTTTATCGCGCTTGATCTAATGGTAATTAGCATTAATTGTTCCCTTAGCCGTGAGCGCAGTTTCAATATAATTTAAAGTAATCTGTATGTGGTGCACCAGATGCGCTGTTGTTGATAACAAACGTATATATATGGCGATCGTAGGGATGTAAATAATTTCTAACGCGCATAGAGTGTATATTTCGATATCGAAAATTTTCAGGCTATTTTTGCTAGGGTTTATTCAATTTTAATAAAAGTGTGTATGCATATATAGTGACCGTTCATTTTTGCGGCTTGGAAAAATTTATTGGCTGTAACTGTTGAGAGAGAAACTAAATATATGGAATCAACTTGTATATAATAGATATAACGTATTATAAAATCATTGTATACGTATATGTAGAAATTCACAAAAAATTGCCCATAACTTGTTTGAAAAAATGACGAAAAAAAAGTTAAAGCACACTTCTGAGAACTGATTTTCCTTATTCTATAATTAATATAGTACACGAAATTGATGTTGAAAATCGAGATAGTGTTTTTCAGAAAGCTGCAATTCATGTTTGAAGCTCTGAATGAAAAATAAGCGGTTTTTCGTTATTTTCTCTAACATGACATGGATATTAAATGATCTCATAATAACATGATTTGATTATAACTTTTTTATGATTAAAAACTAGAGAAAGGGACCTTTCTACACTTTTCTAAAAATTGAAAAATGTTGATTCCTTGCAAAGTTATCAAAGTTCAAAGTTGAATATCGAAAGTGCGACTATGAACGCAGTCGAACAGTCAATTTCAGGGATTAAACACTGCACTTTTTGCTCAAATTTGAACTCTCATAACTTTGCAAAAAAACAACATTTTTTAATTTTTAAAAAAGTATATGAAAGGTCCTTTTCTCTGGTTTTATTTTATATCTTCAATTCATATAGTACTCAAATCTTTTGATAATAAAATGGTTACCGCTTTAAGAAGAAGCGTTTTCAAAGGTTTTTTTCAACATAAATACTTTCAAATTAAATTACTTTGATAAGTCTTGAGCATCATTTAAAAATAGAAAATAGAACTAGAGAACATAACCTTTCATTTACTTTTTAAAAAATGTTGATTCCTTGCAATGAGAGTTCATAGTTGAGCAAAAACTGCAGTGTTTAATCCCTGAAATTGACTGTTCGACTGCGTACATATTTCGTCGCATTTTCGATGCTCAACTTTGAACTTCGATAACTTTGTAAGGAATCAACATTTTTCAATTTCAAAAAAAGCAAATGAAAACTCATCTTCCGTCATCTTCTCTAGTTTTTAATCATAAAAAAGTTATAATCAAATCATGTTATTATGAGATCATTTAATATCCATATCATGGTGGTGAAAATAACGAAAAACCGCTTATTTTGCATTCGGAGCTTCAAACATGAATTGCAGCTTTCTGAAAAACACTATCCCGATTATCTATGTTCAAAATAATTTTCGTGGACTATATTAGTTATAGAATAAGGAAAATCAGTTCTCAGAGATGTGCTTCAACTTTTTTTATCGACATTTTTTCAGACAAGTTATGAGCCATTTTTGTGAATTTCTACATACATATTACATTAAGTATATATCATCGAAAATTTCATCGCACCTCGAAATATACACGGAATACATATACTTATATAAAAACTCCGTTAATATCTGCCCTCTTCAGACTCTCAATATTATCCGCACCAATATATACATATATATCTCGATCATCGTCGTACGGGTCCAATTATACACTATACTGCACTTGCCGAAAAATTCGATAATCCCTCGCGTTGTATATATATACTTCCTCACTATATTATACTCGTTCATTCGTATCAATCCGTCCTTTCCTTCCTCTCTTTCAACAATAAAAACAGACTCTCGTTGATCGGCCACTTATTCATTCATACTCCTCCAACGTCGCTTCTCCTTTACCTACGTATATATACGAAACTCGCGTTATATTTGAATACATATCTGTACGTATTCTCTCTCTCACACACACACATACGCCCGGTGAAAATATTGATTTTCCTCTTTCTCTCTCTCTCACTCACTTGCGACGATGCGTTGCGCTGCTGCTTTTTTCCCCGTCGCCGACGCTGCGTCGCGCCTCGTTATGTAAAAGAGCGCGACAGAGAGAGAGATGCAGTAGCAGCAGCACCGCTGCAAGGATTTTATCCACTATGTCGCCCTCGCTAAAGTATAGAAGTAATTTCGTATGCCGTTT
>JAYJLV010007171.1:0-2500 GCA_036873485.1 Torymus texanus | reverse complement strand
CTCTTTACTCTTTCTCTTCGTTCACGCGCGTGTCATATACGTATATATAGATATAACATATACATACGTATATTTATATATATATATATATATATATATATATATATATGTATACGTGCGGCGTCGCGGCGGCGGCAGCGGCAGCGTCGTCGCTGCACCGCGCTCGCCCGTACGTGTTATATAAACCCTGCGGCACACACACACATACACATACACATACACCTTCTCTTCTTCTTCTTCTTCTTCTTCGTTACTTTATCTATATATTATATACAAATTATCACGATGTCCTCCCGCACTCTTCCCGTCACAGATCAACGACGTTACATTATTGTATTGTAACAACCTTAGTATACATAACACACGGTACTTAAGGACAAACAAAATAATGCACACACACAGTAGTTCTTTTAACACGCGCGCGGTTACGTATATATATGTATATGTATATGATAAACGTGGAGAAAAGCTCTTAGTGTCTCTCAGCGTGGCGTGGCTGCCGCGTGCGCGCGCGCGACTCGCGAGCTTTTTGGGTGGAGGTACTACTACCGCCGCTGCCGCTGCTGCTCCGGCGCAAGCTCACTCTTGCCGTTTCCCCTTCTCTCACACTCACTCTCTCTCACTCTCTCTCTCTCACGCTCACAGCATCCATGTGTATAGAGAACGAGTGAGTAAGAGAGTATAAGCTTCCATCTCGCTTTATTTCATAGCGAGGCGCGCGCGCAAGCGCCCATCGATTTTCCCGTCTCTCGGGGACGCCCGCGCTCTCTCTCTCTCCCTTTCTATATATGTGTATATGTGTGGGATGGTATATGTATATATATATATGTGTGTGTGTGTGTGTGTGTGTGTGTGTGTGTATATATATATATGAGAAGAGAAGAGAAGAGAAGAGAGGGAGAGAAGCGATGAGGGTTGCTTCGCGGAATTCGGGTTCTCGGTTTTTCGCTCGGTTGGCCCTACGTATAGCATATATATATAAGATGTACCACCCGCACGGAGCGAGCGGTTTGTAAGGAGCCGGGATCCACGATGAAGTTTGTTATGTAAATTCGCATGTTTGCGGGATAGAGAGAGAGAGAGGTTGCGTATATGCGTACAGAGGAGTAAGTATATGTACGAGAGAGAGTTGCGAAGGAGCAGGTGGAAAAATTAATGATAATATTTGGCGTTGCTCGTGCTGGGACGATAGAGATGGTATATGTGATTAATGTTTGGCGGATGAGGAGAACGATGATGATGGTTATAATATATGTAGAGATGATGCTTTATCTTTTAGTGAGTCATTCGATTATAGGAATGTATAGATTGAGGACGAGGAGGAGAAACTATTAGGATATAGTAGTATACCGTTACCAAGCGTTTTTTTCAGTTGTTTATTTTTAGTATATATAGATGAATGTATAATGTATAGATGCAGATTTTGGCGTAAAGTAGGCTTTCATAGTCTCGAGGTTGTTTAGAGAGGGTAGCTTTTCGTAAGTACACGCATTATTGGACTATGTAGTAGTGAATTGATGCGTGCGCGGGAACTGTGTTATACAGCGTGTAGTTGAATTATAATGGAAAATTGATATAGCAATATGTTGTAGAATTGTAAGTACAAGTTGTAATACATCATGTATACGATGTATGGTCACGTAAAAGGAAATTTTTCGAATCAAATAATTAGTTTATTTATTTATTTTATTTACCATTTTAATTTACAGTTGCAAATCCTATAGAAAAATATTTATTTATTTATTTAAATAATTAAACGGACAAATTGTCCTAATACAAAAGTAAGTTATGTACAATAGAGCCTTGAAATATGCGCAGATAGTTGTATATAGGTTGGTATAAATTACTTAAATACTAAAACTTAAAACTAAAGAATAAGATAAATAGATAACATAATTAGAACTATAAAAACATTTGTATAAAATTTATGAATTTGCAATTGATTGAATACATATTATATATAGCATTAAAATATTATATTTCGTTTGAAAGTATATGCCTATTTTACATTAAGGATACAGTTCATATAAATAGAGACCGAAAGTATTTGACAAATTTCTTCATTTAAAGAAACATTTCCTCACTACAGTATACACAATCAGCTAATATATTTACTCAAATCTCTATAATCTTTTTCACCATCACAATACCTCACAAGTATGCACTGTCTATGTGTATACCCCAGCTAATTACAATTAAGAAAAATTTTCTCCCCTTGACACACACCCCATATAATTAGTTCCACCCCATCTACACTACCACCACCCCCTGTACACACATACCTCACCAACCCATTTTATTTCTTATTAGCGCAGCGACCGTAGATAAGCCAAGCAAACAAATTTTACTACCATACTCTTGCACCCTCCTATACAGACTTTTTCTCCCCTTCCTTATATACAAGGTGTCCCATTTTAATCGCTCACCCCCAGAAATTGGCAGAAGATGTACTCGGACAAAAAATGATAAATACAAAAGTTTTAGGGTTCAAAGGGGGCCA
>JAYJLV010007160.1:0-10126 GCA_036873485.1 Torymus texanus | reverse complement strand
GGTCCCTTTGAGTCACCAGCCACTAAAAAAGTTACACGTGAACTATTCTGAGAAGGACTCTTCACGAGCCACCTTTCTCACAAGTAACACTAGCGAAGTATTACTTGCCGATTTGACCAAAACTTTGTAGACTTGTCACGAATCTCACCAGAAACAGAAATAAAAATTTGCCGGCTCAAATGAATATATGATATTAATTTCCCAAAAATGTATCTATTATCAAGAGAAAGGGGCACTTTAAAAAACATATTATAAACGAAACTTATGTATTTTTTATTAAGAAAACGAATCCGTAATAAAGAATGTGCGTTCCCATTAAAAAAAACTGAAGGTTACTTCGATTTTACCTTGACAATTAACCTGAAGGTCATGATCAAGTTCATGGTCAATATCTAAATCGATCAACGCATTCAAACATTTTGATAAGTTCGCAAACTAGAAAAAAACATTATGTGCAAAATTTCTATGATTCGGAGGAGGCCAACTGATGGCGACCTTGACATAAGGTCATACCTGAACGTAAAATACCCCTTTTTTAGAATATGAAGTGTAAAATAGGGGTTCCCATTTGAAAAAATCGATTTAACCTTCAGATGACCTTGATCCTTGACCTCAAGGTCATGGCTAAGGTCACCATCAGTTTGCCCTCTCGGAACAATGCAAGTTTTGTATTTAATGTTTCTTTCTAGTTTGCAAAGTTTTGAAATTTACGGATGCATTGATATAAATCTTGACCATGGCATTGACCGTGACGATAACCCAAGGTCATATCTGTACGTAAAATTTTCCGCATTTTCAGAATATGAAGTGAAAAATTGGGGTTCCCATTTGGAAAAACCAATTTGACCTTCAAATAGCTTTGATCCTTGTCCTTGAGGTCATGATTAAGGTCACCATCAGTTGGCCCCCTCTGTACCTTAAAACTTTTGTTTCGGAAGTTTTTTAATTGGAAGTCATGCTACAGAGTTATCCAAGTGGATTGTTTAAAATGGGACACTGTGTATATAAGAATAGTAGATAAATTTATTGGTGAATAATCTCAAACTCGAACAATAGATAACAAATCGTTTAATCGAATTATAAGTTCTGTAACTCCGAAAACACTCGAAATAAAGAATTTAACTGATCCCGGAAATTTTTCTTCGACCTTCAAAATATTAATTTGATCTTGTGCATAACACAATATTTATTTTTTTTCTATTTATTTATCCAGTTTAATTAGATGTGCGTAATTCTATTGAGGTAAACGTAGCTACCTGTATATAGACTGGAGGAATAACTTACATAACTAACTTACATATTAATATTTTAATGATAATAAAATTTGTACAATAACATATACAGTATTTGCTCTTAAAATTGAATCTTACTTTATCCTGTTTAAATTACAAAGTTTTTTAATTCCTTATTTAAATTTTTAGTCTTATCCCTTTTACTATACAAATTCCTTTCCATCATTAGGTAGGGTATTATATGTTTTTAGAACTACTGTACAACTATTCTTATTATTAACAGCCTGATTTATTTTTGGTAATTGTATAATCTTATTTCTAATACTGAAATTACTTTTTTATAAATTTCTGCTAACTCTTCGTAGTGAAATAGTATAGCGTCGAGTGAAAATATTTGATTTACATTGTAACGGGATAGAACTCTAGGGGTTGTAAACCTTCCCCTATGGGAACACCGGGTGATATCCGCGTGTCTCCGACACACGGAAAGCTTGCCGTTGTAGAATCCCCCTGTGGCCGCGAGAGAACGCGGCGGCACAGGTAACGAACACGTGCGCCAAGCTACTACTGTAGAAAGCCTAAGCCGCTTTCTACTAGAGCTAGCGCTATGGACTCTACCGATAGTCCCTTCTGTTGGCAAACTCCCGGCTGCTGGCTACGACCTAGCCTTACCTGATAGCAGCCGGTTTTCCCGTACGACGCCGCTTAGCTGACAAAGCGGTTTTGAATCCTCGCTTATCTTTCCCGTTACCGATGCTTCTCTAGGAGGCGTGGCCTGCGACTAGCTGCAGCTGCAAAGAAACGGGTTGAGGGCTGTATTCGGAAGCATGCACGGGTTGAGGACGCTGAATGAGAACGCGTGACTCCAATATTAAAGTTAAACAGGAAGTTTATTCTATCAAAACAAACAATGATAAAAATCAAACGCGTAGGCCGAGACTTCGGAAAAGGGTTTCCGCTCGCAACGCGGACGCAACAAGATGACGTCTCTTCGCGGAGACTTCACTAACGTAAAGTACACTAATGACCCGGGTACTAATTAGTACTTAGTCGCGGCTGGACAGCCATCGCAGTTTAACGCTTCGCTCGATCTCACTTCGCTCCCTCTCTCTCCCTCTCTCTCTCTCTCTCTCTTGCGATGGCGATCTCTCCCTCCTGGGTGGCTCGTCCCCGCGCAATATAAATCCGCTACTAGCGCGCGATCTCTTATTGATGCGCCCATTACAACATTTATTGGGAATTTTGCAAGGTAATGGTCTTTATATATCAATTTTTATATTCTTGTTTGTATTTTTTGTATTAGTGATATATTATTTTTGTTTGCTCTGCCCCAGGCAATTATTTTATAATTTATTAAGCTATGAAAAAGGGCATAGTATATTGCCATTAGTGTTTTTGTATCCATATATTATCTCAATTTTTCTTGGTTCACTATTGATATAATTATCTAGGAAAAATAGGGGTTCCCATTTGGAAAAACCAATTTTACCTTCAAATGGCTTTGATCCTTGTCCTCAAGGACATGGTTAAGGTCACCATCAGTTGGCCCCCTCTGTACCCTACAACTTTTGTTTTGGAAGTTTTTTAATTGGTGGCCATCCTACAGAGTTATCCAAGTGGTTTGTTTAAAATGGGACACTGGTAGTAGAGATATATTTTGTGTTTATATTTATTATACTACGGTTAGTAGAAAAAGTTGAATAAGCTAATTTGGCAATAAAGTTTTTGCACGCACCAGTGTCAATGTTATAGATATGCTTTATATTGCTTTTTAATTGATTTCCTATTATTGCAAACTGTTAAGTACAATGGGAATAGATAACTTAATGTAAATGGTATAGTAAAACATAAACAGATCATAGATCATATGCATATAATGAACTTTTAAGTATTAAGGTTGATAGAACTTTATATAATAGTTAATTATGTGTTTTTTTTACTTTTTATCAGTACTTTGATCATCTGTTACATTTTCCAGTATAAGATTCCCAAACATTTATAAAAAGATTTCGAAATTTCCTAAAATAAGTCAAATTTTAAGAATTCTTCCAAACTTTTAAGTCCTGACGTATCAGATATCCAAATTTGTAAAGATACATTCTGAGCTACCGAAGTCAAGAATATTGGCAACATCCAACACATTTGCAAAAATTCATACTGATTCTACCCATAATTTTTAAACTTTTTTCCATATAATGTGTTATACAATAAAATTCAAGTTTTTAAGTAAAAAAATTGTGAAAATTGCCTTTTAATGGAAGAAAGCAACATTTTGAAATTTTTAGGTTCTGATAACTTCTGAAAATCTCCAAATTTCAAGCAAAAAATTTTTCTGGGTTTTTTCATTAGTTTGAACAAGGTAAACCAGGTTTGAGCGGATTTAAAATTTCAGTCCCCACTGTTGACATAAAATTACCCATATATATTTGAAAATAATCATAAATCAATCCAATTTGCATATTAATTAAGTTTTGAATTACAGATATAAAAGAATATAGATTAAATACGGCTAAAGAATTGGGCGCAAATTCTGTTTGTACTATAGTCGAGAATTCAACCGAACATGAGAAATGCAATGCTATTTGTCAGCTCTTCGATGGTCAACCTGATGTCGTAATAGATGCAAGTGGTATTGAATCATCAATTCGTTTGGCTCTGCTTGTAAGTCACTATTTTATTTTGTTAAGTATGTGTTACAAAATATAATTTATTTTTATGATTCACATATAATTTATGTTATAAACAATCTAGAATTAATAGATGTGCGAAACTTCTGAGAGCGAAGGTAAAAGAATCATTAGTGGAAACCCTTTTTTGTATACACTCCCACATAAGTATTGCAACCATATCATAGAAATATTTCAATGGAAAACTGCAATATTAGGGTGACACTTACCGTAATGTAGTCAAAATATTGCAATGATATTTAATGTCCGCGTTTTTAATATTACAGAATATTACATAATATTAAAATGAAATCGGAGCAATATTAAGAAAATTAAAGTTATTTATTAATGAATATTGTAGTAATATCACAGAAATATTACGTACAAATATATCCACTACATTGAAGAAATATTAATTTCATATTACGAATAGCCTTTGGTAACATTACAGTAATAATCTATTTATCCAGTATCACCAAAATATTATTGAGATATAACACAATTCTACGCATTATATTGCAACATTTCGGTGAGACCTCCGCACTTTTGGGAAAATATTTTTGTGACGGTAGATAAACATTTCTAGAATTTTCATCGCCCCCTCGGGAATATTAATCTGATATCTTAGAGGTCATAAAAATTTTATTAAAATTAGTTGATATTCTGATAAAATTGAAGAAACTGTTGAGATTACATGTACTTCGAGTCCACGCACTCCCCATAGAGTGTAGCGTTTAGAGATATAAGAAGAAAGATTTTGCCACGCAGCAGCAAAGTAGCGCAGTGGACTGACTGTCGCTCTCTCCCCTTATCGACTGCGTGCCCGCGCCGATGACGCCGAGTGTGCGCTCTCTAAAGTTAAATTATACTGGGTAAAAAGTAAGTAAATTAATAATACTTTTGTTTCAATTGTGTGTCGATAAATAATAGGTAATTGCAATAAGAGAGATAAAATTTTTGTTAAATCTTAACTTATAAAATCTTATTTGTTATGGTCCTCGTTCGATATAGTTTGCTCTTATGATTCGCTATTATTAACCTTTTTGGTTATAGAATTTTCAGTATTAGATTTTCCTTTTTCTCGATCCTTTTGCCGATTAATAACTTTTATGACCATTTTAATAATACACACGTACATAGACACACAAACGTTTTTAGACGGATTTTAGTATTAGCTAACCATCTTCCTATTTTTAATTCTATATCGTATTCCTTGGTAGCTGGGAAGGAACTAGTAACAGTTTCTCGAAAATTATGTAACTTATTATTTAAATAATTATAAAAAATTGTTTTATTAGATTAGAGCTATTTGAAAGCGGCTAACCGAGAAAGGCATTCAGCCATCTTGTCTCCTTGACGGAGAAAATAACGAGTTTGCATACTTTATTAGAGTATAGTCGAGTTTGATGAACTTTTTAGAGTTTCTTTCATTCGCAATACTATAAAGATAATTATAATAGCGGGCGTGCCGATTAGACGTGCACGTACGAAAATTTTGATACTTAAAACGTAGTGCGCAGAAAACGGTGACAAATAAAAACATCGCGCGACGTAGACATTTACTTTAGACTTACACCCTCCCCAGAGAATACGCTTTAGAGAAATAAAGTTTCGAATAGTATATAAGTTAGATAGAATACGCGAAATGTGAAAATATAAGTAATAGAGATATATTAGAGAAGTTTGACGTTACACGTTTGTCTGTCGGTTTTTTTTTGAGGGTTAAGAGAAATTCTCAAATAGTGATTGTGAGTTGAACTTAGAAGCATACCTGATTGAGGACGAACCACCATTACAAATGAATAACGACATGAGGCATAGATGATCCTGCAGTGCAGAGAATTATTGCTTTCATGTATGGTCGTTGTTTTTTCGAGCGTTACGGGTCTGCGCGAGTGTAGGACCAGCTCTCCGACATTTTTGACGCCATTGCCGTGCGTGACGTCGCGTTTGGAGGGAGCACGAGCACGGGTTGTCGAAAGTTCAACTCCAACTTCCTGATATACAACGACCGGGCCGCCACCAATACTACCATCGGTGCGAGCGGCTAGGGATGTGGACCTGTGGTTCAGAGGTATGAGAGAGATTCACAAACAGCAGAAGGATATCATGGCTGAGACGATGGAATTAATAGAGGCGCAAAGCAGACTGTTAGATAAACAAATACAAGCCGATGAACAGAGAATTAGAAGATTAGAGGTACAGAACGAATTACTTAACTCCAACACTAATAATTTAGATGACAGGGTTTTAGAGACAGACAACAATATCACACAACAATAAACAAACTTCTTAGGAGAATTTAATCAAACAATAAGAAGATTTAGACAGTCATTAGAAGCAAATAGTAACTCTAAATTCAACATTAAAAGAGATTACAAATTAACTCAAAAAGTAGCTTTAAATGTTTGGTTAGATAACTTAACTTCTGAACTACGGACGAATGATTTACTCGACGTAATTGACAACAATGTAAATTCACCATTAAATTTACAAATAGGTGACAATAAAAGGCAGTCATTTGTAAGAGATATAATTATAACACACTTAGACGAATATTATTAAAAGAAAATAATTGATATTAAAAACCCCAAAGAAATCCTAAATAAAATTAGAGACTTTAAAAGCCAACGTGACTGCTGTTTCGGACAGAGCACAACTGTACAGTATTATAATGAAAAGTAATGAAAAAGTTAATGATTTCCGTGATCGTTTTGATACAATAATTAGAGAATATGAGAATTATGACGCAGGTGTGCCTCTCACCGAGGAGGAGAAGCGTTCAGCCGTTTATCAAGCTGAATAAAATAATGTTCCAGAGCTTAGATCAGCTAACCTAGTTAGAAGACAGCCAGACAATAGAGAAATGACATTAGAAGAAATCTAATCGTGTCTTTTCCAGTTAGAAGCAGAAAATAAACGCTTAGATGGAAGAACTAGAGGACCAAAAGCAAACCTGGCCCAGTCAGGGAAATCAACAGGACAGCCGGCGACACACAACAAATGCTTTAGATGCAACAGAAATGGTCATGTGTCAGCCAACTGTCCGCTCGTAGAATATGGGTTGTGGTTTTGCTACAGTTCCAAGGAGAAAAGAGACACATACGAGGGTAGTTCGAGAAGTTCTCGGCCTGGTAAAGAAAACGCAAGATTTTTGAGCCTTTGTTTTTTCTTTCTCTACGTAATATTCTTGCAAAGCAATACATTTAGTCCAACGATGTTCCAACTTTTTAATACCTTCGGAATAATAAGATGCGTATAAGTCTGCAAAATAAGCGTTCGTCTCAGCTTCAACCTCTTCATTCGAAGTAAATCTTCGCCCCCCCCCCCAGCCATTTCTTCAAGTTGGGAAAAAGAAAAAATCACTATGAGCCAAATCTGGTGAGTATGGGGTATGGCGAAGCACTTGGAATCGAAGTTCCTCGAGTTTTGCTGCAACAACGCGAGATGTGTGCGCTGGTGCATTGTCATGGTGGAACAGCACCTTCCTCTTGGCTAGATGGGGACGTTTAATTTTGACTGCATCATTCAATTTGTCCAGTAGTGAAGAGCAGTAGACCCCGGTGACAGTTTTGCCTTTTTCCAAGTAGTCTATGAGCACAACACCACGAGAATTCCAAAAGACCGTTGCCATGACTTTTCCAGCATATGGAACTGTTTTGGCTTTTTTTGACACACTTTCTCCTACTCCAATCTATTGCTTAGACTGTTGCTTTATTTCTGGCGTGTAATGATGAATCCATGTTTCATCTACAGTGATGAAACGTCGAAGAAACTCAGAGGCGTTACGTTTAAATAAGTCTAGACACTCCAGAGAAATGTTCAAACGAATGCGTTTTTGTTCGACTGTCAAGAGACGCGGCACCCATCGAGCAGTCAGCTTTCGCATACCCAAAACATTACGCAAAATGTGGTGGACACGGTCTAACGAGATGTTTACAGTCTCAGCGATTTCGTGTACCTTCAATCGACGATCGTCTAGGATGATATTGTGGATTCTTGTAACGTAGAATTCAACTTATTTTGTACTTGTGTTGGTGTAAAGCCTTTCAAAACGAAATACTTAATGGCAGCGCGAACTTCAATTTTATCCATTTTATAAGACAAACTAAAACGTTTACTTAGCGTGACTGCTGCAACAAATCTACTGAGCATACAAGTCTGAAACTATCAGCAGCATCATCTCAAGGCTGATCCTCAATGAATATAATAGCATTATGATTATCCTAGCGACATCTATGCTTTAGGCCAAGAACTTTTCGAACTACCCTCGTAGGCACGGACTGCCCTAATAGATGGGCAGGACCACCTACAGATCAGTTAATAAAGAAAATAATCACACCACACAAAACATAAACACACACACTAGAGGAAAATCAAATAAAAGTAGAGGAAAATTTAATAATGGTGGTAGTTCGGGAAATTTTAGATGTAGGGTACTTAAGAGAAGCCACAACAGAGGATCTAAAGGAGGATCCCGAGCTGCATTACGCCAAAGAGTAGAGCTTATGTTGCAGGTATGACTAGCAATAAATTGAACTCCCCTACTAAAATTACGTTTATTGCGGATTCCGGCGCGACCGACCATATTGTAAATAAAGGAATAATTTTAAGCAATTTTAGAAGATGTACGAAAGAAAGCATTAGAAGCGCAAATAAAAACGAATCGGCAAATATTAAAATAGACGGGAAAGGAAACCTGATTCTAATATCAAATATCGATAATATAGAAACAATCAGATTGACAAATGTTATTGCAGCTAATGACATTTCTTATAAGCTCATTTCCCTTAGATGTTTTGTAGATGCAGAATTAGGGATTTATTTAGATGATGAAAATTTAAGCGTATTTGATAAGAATACGGGAATAGAGTATATATCAGGGAAATACGAAAAACGAAATTGGTTAATTTGCTTAGACGTAGTAAAACAAATCGAAAATGACGAGAATAACCTAGAACGTAACAAATATGCATGTACAGCTACATTGGTATCCTTGGGCGAGTTTTTGCAACAATCAGAGACGGATGTTATAAACGTATGTAATAATAATTTGAATAAAATAAATACAAAAAATACTGAAACACAACCTGAGATTGGGAGCGAGAGTTTGGAAAATCTCGCTCAAAAACAACTAAACGATAAAAACTCTCAAACAACGAGCGATTGTGACCTAGACTAAATTATATTAAATAGAAAAATACATGACTTAGAGGATATTAACAGTAAAGCGTCCCTCGAAATTGCAAATCGCTTAGAGCGTAATACAGATAACAAAAAGTATAAATTAGATGAAGGCATGCTATGGCATATAAAACTGGAACATACCTCGTTAGGTTATCTCAAACAGTTACAGAAATCTAAAGGAAAATGGAAAGACGTTAATTTTGACAAATCAATATTAGACTGCGACGTGTGTATCATGTCAAAAGTGGAGAAACAACCTTCCTCTGAAATCAGAACTAGAGCCACTAGACCTTTAGATATAATACATTCAGACACAATGGGACTGATAAAACCAGCTTTATTTCCCGGAGGGAATAAATTCATAATTGTGGTTCTAGATGAATACACTAGATTTGCAAAAGCATATTCAGTTAAACAAAAAACGAAGCGGGTGATTGTCTAGAGATATTTCTAATAAGACTGAGAAATCTTGTTGGAAAAGACGAAAAAGTGTTCTATGTTAGAGCAGACAACGGAGCAGAGTTCATAAGAGAAAAGTTTTTAGATGAATTATAAAGAGAAAACATAGAGTATAATTTGGCGCTTCTTCGCACACCTGAACTCAACGGCACAGCAAAAAGATTTAACCAAACAATACAAAACAAGAGTAGAGCACTAATGATAGATGCAGGCCTTTCGGAGAGCATGTGGATATTAGCATTAGAAGTTGCAGTTCACCCATATATATACTAGGGTGTCCGTTATTTCCCAAACTGGTAAATTTTAAAAGTGCCCATTGGTTTTGTAAAATATATGCCAAAAAGTAAGAATGCCGTTTGGTATGACACTGTAGATATCAAATTAAGGTGCCGCCGAACAAATATATTTTGAAAAAATTGAAAACTTTCTAAAATCGGTTATTTGTAGAGGTGGCTATTTTATGGTACGCTAAGTCATCTAAATGGTGGCTCAAATTTGGAAATAACATCCACAAAAATTTTAGTTACTTTGATTATGTAGAAATAATTTTTTTTCCTCTTAGTATAGGTCAGAGTATGCAAA
>JAYJLV010007139.1:0-10127 GCA_036873485.1 Torymus texanus | reverse complement strand
TACACACACATAATGTAACAAAATAAAATTTAAATTGTTTCAATGTATAATATTATAGAACCATATTTATTTTAATGATCGTATACAGCGAATGAAGCGAGAAAAATAGAGTATTGAATTGTTAATGAACATATTAAACATACTAAAAGCTAGCATTGAGTTCATATTGACGCGATTCATAAGAGAAAAAAACACGGTAATGAATTCCAACCTCAAGGCTAATACCATTAATCTAATATATCATCGTCGACTAAACCCACCTCCACGTGACTCATTAATTTTTAAATTTAAATCACCTTACAATAAAAAAACTCCTTAAAATAACGCAATACCATACCCCAACATCCCTATACACTACACAATTTTCATCCACCCAAGACTAGCCAATCCGCACGTGGCCCACATTCCATCGACACCTCCTCCTCCTCCTCCACCCACCCACCAAACCAACACCGCAGGCCCGCGTCAGAACCTGCAAACCCGTAGCCGTGAGATCAGCCGGCTTCGGCTCATTATGATCGAGAGCAGGGGAGGGGGGGGGGAGGGGCACGTGCCTCGACGTTTGCGTAATGACGGCAGCGATTTTCGCACGGTGGTGACGGCGCCTACGGCACGATTCCTTGCGTCACTATATATAGACGTGGATGAATGCATGTATACGTGTGTGTGTGTTCACGTTATCGCCGTCACTGCTGTACTGAATTCGTATATAAGTACGTTTGCAATGCCATTGGTTATTGCAAGATGCGTGCGTGGATGTGGTTGGGACGCTGTGTGTGGGATTGAATATTAGACAATTGGGTATATGAGTGGAGTCAGGGTGTTTTGTAGGTTTATATTGTGTATATTTATTTATTAATCGTAAATTTTGGTTGTAATTGAGTGTAATTATTTTCTGTAGACGGTGATCTTGTTTTTTCAGGTCGATAATTTTTTATAGGCTAAGAGAATCTTATTTGAAATTTTATTCAATGCCGAATGATTTTGAGAAAGTAATGTTTAGTCGTGATCGGAATAATATCTTGGCGATTCTTGAAATAGATATCACCGCTATACATTGCATTAGTCAGCCGCGATTTAACGGTGACGCCAGACTTATTATTGTATCGATGAGCTAAGTAAGAAACAGCGAGTAACCTCGGAATGCACAACATTTTGTAAATTTTAGGAATATTATTCGCTTACACATCTCTTCTCATTTTTATACAAAAAACATAGTGACACATATGACATATCAAATTGTAATATTGTTAGATTCATTTATTTGTCAACATATGTAATTAACTTTCTTCTTTCATCTTTGTATATAGAAATAAAAAGCAGTGAACATGACATATACTTTGTTAACCTCTACTTAATTGAAATTAGAATGTTGAAATGTCAAAAGTATTGTTATATCAACAACACTTTTATAATTAATTCAAAGTAATTCGTACATTATACACTTATACACAAAACAATGATATTCACTAGAATCTATATAAAATATTATTAGTTACATTATTACCTTAAAAAAACTGACTTCTATTCTTTATCACTATATATCCACACCGAACTCACTGAGAGCAAAGCCACAATAACACATCACCTAACCTATTCACTGCCGCTACGCGTCAAAGCACCGACGAAGAAGAAGAAGAAGAATACGAAGAAGCGGCGGCAACTGCCGACGACGAAACTACCGCCGCGTGATCCGTACGGAGGTCAGAAACCAATTAGCCGCGTCAACACATACACCCACACAGTCACACAGCTACTGCTATACTGGCTGCACACACTTGTCTCTTCTCCTTCTCTCCTACTCTTCGCGTGCGCTCGCTACACTCGCCTCTTCTCGCACACAAAAGGGCGATAACAACGTTATTCCTGCGCTATCTAGCTAGCTAGCGAACGCGGATTCTCGCGAAATCGCAGGTAGACTCTCTCTCTCTCTCTCTCTCTCTCTCTCTCTCTCTCTCTCTCTCTCTCTCTCTCTCTCTACTGCTGCTACTACTCTTGCTCTTCCTCTTTGACGAGCTAATTTCCTCCGGCGGGCGGCTTTTGATCCGAAATTAGCTCGACTCTCGTGCGCGAGAGTTACATTCGCCTGTATATATCTAAGCGCTGTTGAGAAAGAGAGAGAGAGAGAGAGAGAGAGAGAGAGTTTCGGTTGCGGCCGATAAGTCATCGCGCAGTTTCGTAGTGTCTTTGTCGCGAGAAATGAAGAGGAGGGACTTTGGAGCGTCTTTCGTAGGATCGATGGTAGGTAGTACATGTGCGCGTGCAGGGCTCTTGAAGTGAGTTGATTGGGATTTGCGCAACGATGGCGGTGGTTGATGCTGCTCTGGCTGCGAGTTTGAATGGAGGAAGAGAAGGAGGTGGAGTTTTTTTGGGGGTAGGAGGGTGAGGTTAGAGGCAGTTGCTAGGTGGTTCGAGTGGATTAGAGCCATTAGAGATGTTTATTAAAGTTGTGAGGTGACGTGTAGTAGGAGGTGTAAATTTATTTCTAAATGGAGTTATAACGTTTGTGGAAGTGTATTGGGTGCCGGGTGAGATAAATATTGTAAAATTTACTGTCGGAGGTGAATGAAGCAAAATATATTTAAGATTTTTGTGATGTATTGGAGTTATAATGATTTTTCAGTTTGTAAGATAAAGAAAGCTCACAAAGGTGTGGTTAAGTTTTGAATGCTAAGAAAACATTCTAGGATGCTTTTTATTTTGTATATAATGTTATAGAATGTTGTAGTGTAATTTTAAAAAATTCAAAGGAGAATATGTAATTTTGTAGTTCAAATATTCTCTTTGTGATAAATAACACATTAGAAGATAAGAAAACGTATTCGGCAATGAAATTCTAGTTTCTCAAACTTTTGTAGCCTTAGCTATTTTTATCCGGATTCAAATTGAATCTTCTCGGAGGCACTCGAGCTCACGCGAATGCACATACACTTATATGCCTGTGCGGCTTAGGTATATACACACGTTGTATTAGCGGACACTGAAAGTATTTTCTAGTTCGAAATACCATGCAGTCTTGCTCAAGTAGGATATACCAGGATTATCCGTTTCAAGTTCCATTCTCACGCTAACTTGTGTCGGGGTCTATAAATAAGTTTCTCAATTATAATTTTTATAGTAAAAATATTTTGTTATTTTTATTTTGCATAAAAAAAGATTTCTCGTTCACGATCGTTGAATATATCATTAATCTTAAACAAGATTTTTTTTATGTTTTTTTATAATTATAATTTAATTTTAAAATAATTAAAAAAGTTTCAAAATACATAAACTAATCTTTCTCTAAAAAAAGGAAGTTTCATACCATTGACATATCAAAAATGCTTACAAGATACATTCGATGTCTAACTTTCGAATGATCACGCCTTCGCAATAATAATTCGCTGAGTGTATTCACGTAACTGACAATTAACTCCAATTTCCAGTGAATGAACCCTACGCTCTCTTTCTTTCTCTCTCCTCACTCCCTCTCTCTCTCTCTCTCTCTCTCTTGCAGTTTCCTCGGCGCGTCCGCCACCCGCGTGTAACTTCTCACAATTACCATGATACCCTCTCTGTCTCCTCCCCTCGCTCGATAATTCGATCAGAACTTGCGCCTGAGAGATAGAGAAACTCTCTCTCTCTCTCTCTCTCCTTCTTCCTCTCGCTCTCGTCTTTGGTAAGTAGAGAAACTGAGAGAGAGAGAGCAGACCTTTCCCGTGAATAGGACGAGCGCAAGCCCGTGTCGGCTGCCGTCGACTTCTCAGGAAGAAGAGAGGGAGAGAGAGAGAGAGAGCGGACAAGCAAGAGAGTAAGGCTCAGTGCCTGCCTGCAGCCAGGCTGATTTGGAGTTTCTTCGTGATAGAGGGTGGGGAATAAATTTTTGAGAGGATGTACGCGCTCTGTGACGTGGGTTTTGTCACTATCTCGCGAAATGAGTTATTCATAGGTAGTTTTCAAAGTAGCGACGGCAATATTTATAAAAGTTCATGAATTTTTTAAATGGTTGATAAACAAGAATGTAAATTTTTATATACAATGTTACGTAATTGTACAATTTAGTTTATATTAAAAGAAAAATTTTGTAATCTCATGGACACTGATCATTTTATCTCTTATTTGTTATTAATCTCAAACAAATCAAACTAAAATTTAAAAAAAAGTACACTTTTGATTCTACTTTAGGAAAATTCAAGATTCTCTAAATCATTCCAACATCTTTCAAGAAACTACCCTAAACTACACTCCACAATAAAAATCGAAAACTGAAAAGCACCGCAAACTCATGCCACTTGACACTCGTCTCATTGTCCTACCCTTAACGAGCCCGTCGCTTCGCTGTATACACGAATAACGAACAGAAGTAATAAGGAAAGCTCGAGGGTAGTACAGGGAGTGAGGAGGGACACGACAAGCAAGTGTTGTGTCTCGATTTAGTTACGCGGCACGGCTGCCACACCGTCGCGCTGCTGATTCAATTCGCGCTGCAAATCAGTGCATTCGAAACGCGGGGAAAGACGCGCAGCGAGGTCTCGAGAGGTTGACAGGGGAGAGAGAGAGAGAGAGAGAGATAGCGAGGGTGTACGAGCGAGAATCAGAGATGATGGGAAATTAGCGAACGTACGGGTAAGAGAGAGGGAGACAGAGAGAGAGGGATTAGCGTCTCTTGTGATTCCGAATGATCAAGTGTGACGAATTTGCATTGGAGTGTTTCTAAATCTTTGTAAATGGTTTCGATTTGTTTACTTGATTCATTCAGAAGATAATTAATTAATTGTAGGGGTATAGTAGATTTCTAGTGTTTATGTATAGTTAACTATTTGTCAGTTTATTTTAAATTTACATAACTTGTTTGGGTGAGTGGACTGATCAAATTTGAATGAATACCAATCATCGTCTTGCAGAATATTTATTTACATATATATATTATAGGAAGACCGTAATATTCTCTATCATGAAAGTAAACGATGAAAGAAGTTCAACGACATTGAAACTTTTGTTTTTTTCTTCTTCAAAAAAAGTGTAACACACATTTTCCCATACTCTTCACTCTACTTATGGAAATAAGAGCCTCCTCTGATCGCAACTCATTCCATATTACCAGGCAACGGCACCCCAAAAAAAAATAATCCAAAAACTTATACAAAACTACTCCCTATATCAAGCGTCCAAAAGAGCCTCGATCACGCCTGAGAAACTCTCCTTCCGCCCTTCCCCTAACTAATATAACCTTCGGCCCACACGCTCGCTCTCGTAGAGAAAAATCGTCGCGACGAAATTTACGAAGTGCGTTTAAAGTAGCGCAAACAAATGGCCATGGAAACAGGCGAGGGAGAGACAAAAGGGAGGGCGAAGAGAGGAAAAGACTAGGGAAGGAGGGAGGAATGGAAGGGGAGAGAGAGGGCGCAATAGGCGAGAAAAGGAAATTGCTGCAGGCTCGCGAAGGATGGAGACAAATATAGTACATATATATATATATATATATATATATATATATATATGCGTGGGAAAGTTTCCGGGACAGTAGCCGAGGGAGAGGAAGAGAAAAAAGGTAACGTCGCTACCGTCGTCGAAATAGTTCTATTTACTCTCTCGGGGGAACGAGGAATTTCAATTTTTTTTCTTCCTTCTTTTTGGGACGTGAATTCCGTCTGCTTTTTCTTAGGCAAGTCGGACGTTTCTAGTGTCCGTCGTGCGCGCGTACCGTGGGTTTATTAAAACGGCTTGATGAATTTCCACTGTGTGTAGGTGGGGGAGGCGGATCTCGGGACGCAAGCGCACGAGAGCAAGCGACGCTTATGAGATTTCGCCTCGTTGTTCGCGGATTTGGCCGAGCGAGACAGAGAGGGAAGAGAAGGGGGTGGATGGCGAGGACATTGTTATTCGCGGTAGATTAATTTCTTCGTTTATAATTGGATTCCGAGCGTGAGCGCTGTGTGGATTGCGCGTGACTGCGCCCGATTCTCGTCTTTGTGCGCATGTAGGTTTAGTTAGCGGCATTATTAGGGTACAATTTATTAGGTCGTGAATTGCGTGTCTAGATTGTAGTGTAGTTTAGCTGGCTAAAAGGTCAGTTGAATGATAGTGGTTTGATAGAAATGGTTAAGGATGAATGGATTATAAAAAAGTATAATGAAAATATACTGATATGAATATGTATAAATGTGATATAGTTTGTAAAATTTGTGAGTTAGTGTGAAATAAGGCATTTTTAGGTGGGTGGTATGTAGTGAATTTTTGGGTTATTAAAATTGAGTTGAATAATAATTTTTAATATTTATGCGATTGAAATGAGTAAATAAATAATTATCAAATATGGTGATAATAATCAAATATCGTTTTTGCATGTTCAAAAAATTGGAAAAAATAGTTAATTTCTAGTCAACTATTAGCTACGAATCGACAATTCACAAAAATAGCCAACTTTTAACCAAATACATGGCAAAAATGTCTGGATTCTAAATCATGATGAAACATAATTAGTTTTAACTTAATTTTTGTAGGGATTTGCTTAATTACTTGCAATAGATACTTTTTTGCAATTTTTCACAATAAATAGTAGTTAAAAATTTTGTCTGCATATAGTTTTAGAAAATATTTATAAAGATACAACTTTATTTTTACCGATACAAAATTAACTATAAACAATTGTTGAGTTCGAAATTTTCCAAACTACCGTACAAAAAAACGTTAATTTAAAACCCATCCAAAAGTTTAACAAAACATTTCCTCGCAATCCTGGAAACCTTATCGTCTCGAAAGAAACTTCTGTCTGAGATTGCCTAGTTCCGGTCGGATAGTTCATATCAGGCGGCAATAAAACACAGCCAACTAATTACTCTCACTGCGCTCACTCGTTTGAAAGTATTCCATTCCTCTACGGAACTTAGCATAAAAGAAGACCGAACGTTGAGAAAAAGTCGGAGAAAGAGAGAGAAAGATATCGATTTGGTTCTCTGAACACGAGCCCTCGCTATTGAAAAACTTTCTAAATTTGTTTTAGAAAAAGGTGAAATCCGAAGCAGAGAAAGAGATAGTCTGACTCTGACGAATTTCTTTTCCCCGTTATCTTAACAGCCTCCCCCAATACAAATCCTCCTACAACCACCACCACCACCGCACTACCACTTACCATCGCTAAGCCTGAAAGAAACAGAGAATCTGATTCTTCTTTCCCTTCCCAATGCAAATCCACCGGATAATTTGTCTTCCAATGCCGTTGCTGAGATTCCACGATACACATACGCTTGCGCTTGCCTGATGGTTCAATGAGGGATTACGAGAAGATGGATCACGTGTTTTTCTACCGGCAGGTCAGGAGTTATACGCGAGAGTGAGAGATGCGCTCACCCCGGATGATGGGTGTGTATTTATTGTATGGGAGAGACACGCCATGTGTGTGTGGAGGGGAGAGGAGAGATCGTGAGTGGAAAGTTAGACTTGGGGAGTGATTCGAGTGGGTTTTCGGGGAGAATTAGGTGGCTTTAATTGTGACTGATAGAGTTGTCGAGTGGGATGAGATTGTTTAGAAAAATTATTGATGGTCTGATGCGATTTTTGCTGGAGTTTAGTCCTAAATGGTCTGTAATTAGTTGTTAGACCAATTTATTTGTAGTCTCCAAAAAAGATGAGTCTATTAGCGTGGGTTAAATTGCGAATTTAATTATAGTTACAATTTATCAATTCGGAATTTGTTGCGTATGAATTATGTGAAACCATTTGAATTTATAACGTAAAAGACTAAGATAGATTAGGAATATACTTTAAAATATCTAATTTTTATTTTATGAGGTAGGTTTTATCATTTTTTGAGAAAAGTTTATGAAAAATAACGCATTCAATATTTGGATGAATTGAATCACTAATTTTGTATCTAATCTTTTACGAAATGTCTATAATAAATATGAAATTGTATTACATGCTATCGTAACAAACTTGAGAATCGGCTATCAAGTCTCATAAAACCGTGAGAACTTCAATAATACTTTTATAACTACCGCGTCTTGAAATAACCTGCCACAGCATCACTTACACATGTGAAGCCTCACTTCGTCCAAGTCTCTCTCTCTCTCACGGTCTCGCTCTCTCGAACCCTCGGCCGCTGTATAATTCAGCAAAGTGCAGCCGTTGCTGTTGCTGGCCGAGTGTTTAAAGGCAAAGTCGATGAGAGCGCCGGCAGCAGCAGCAGCACTCGACCGTAGTCCGAACTTTCGTCTTAATTAATTTCAGGAACTCGCGTATATCATCGTAAATTTTCTCCCCCCTTCTCCTTCTATTCGCCGCCATTCGGCCGTTACGACGGGGAATTTCCGCGAATTGGGCAAAGTACGTGCACCGTGTATGTGAGAGAAAGAGAGAGAGAGAGAGAGAGAGAGGGGGAGAGAGAGTTTACTACTAATTTGGTGGAATGCAGCGCCCTGTTGTAAACGTTGCTAATTTTTGGTTACCGGTTGGGTAGTTGGAGTTTGCCAAATTTTCCTACCTGAGTTATTGGGTGCTTAGCGTTTTCGGAGTGCATATGTGTGGGTAGAAGTGTAGGTGGTTGTATGTGATTTTGAATAAAATATCCAGGAAAATTTGTGTTTTCGAGGTGGAAATTAAGTGGGTGCGACGAGCGCTTACAGTGTGATAAATGTTTAAGATAGTTGGGATTTCAGGCTGTTCCTCATTAATTTGATAAATTTTCCTAAGAATTTCAGTAGAGAATTTCTCGTTGGCATTTAGCAAAGAATTCGGACTCCGATTATTATTTTTGGCGAATAATTTAGCTCTTAGATTATTATATTCTATGCATAGATTAGGGCAAAGAATGTATAAAAATTATTCAGTTTTTTAAAATATTAATATTTAATTTACACTTATTTTAATGACCGTTTCGATAATATTACACATGAACTAAATTTAATACCATATTGTCAAATCGATTAATTTTAGTAGTTCAGCTAGCTACTTTGATTCGAAATATTTCAGTAATGTTTCTTAATTAATAATTAATAAAAGTAATTGAAAACGAATAGTATAACGAAAATCTACGTCATTTGAGATTAAAACAAATTCTTTTGAGCAATTATTGAAATATGAAATATTCATACGTATTTTAAACGACCGTTAAAACTTATATGAACAAAAATCATCTAAATACTCGCAATTCTGCAAAAGATCTTTATACACTTTCTTTAATGTTAGACTATTTAATAAGGTAACCTGACATAGCTCTCTTACTCATACAAGCGTAATCAATATACTTTTTCGTTCCCCCGATGCATCATGCGTAAGCATCTCCAAAATTAATAATAATAATGATATCTCCTCCGGCATCTCAAACTGCTTGAATTTTAAACTCCCTCTCTCAGACCAAAAATTTAATTCACCATCGTAATCGCAAACAAGCTCATTCCAATGTATACGTACACAAAACGCAAACAAATCTCACAGTATACTTCGTCCGTAGCCTTTATTAGACCATATCGAACGAATAAATTCAGCCCTCCGTATCTCCGTTCACTCTCAACTCTAATGTCACGCGGGCGGATCGTACCTTTAATTTTCATCCGACTCAAGCAGAACGATATTTAATGCCTCCATTTCCCCACCCACGTCTACGTACCGCCCATGCACGATGTCTTATCTCCTTGCGTGTGTAGCAGCCGCGCGTTCACGGTAAAACGTATACGTATTTTTCAGGGAAGAGCGAGAGAGAGAGAGCGAAAGGTTCGGTTGTAAAGTGGGAGGAGACGTCGGGGAATTATTGCTTTTCTTTTTGAGGGGGGTATGTTATTTGCCGCAGGATGGTATGCTGCGCGCGAATGGGTGCGGGTGGTTGGATGGCTGGTTGGCGCGGGCTGTTTGCTCGCGCGGTTTATGTGACGTCGTTCTGCGAGAGAGACACACATACGAGCGTGCGCCCGTCGTTGTTTGTCTTGAGAAGTGCGGCTTTTGTATTTGCTCGCGGATTGTAAGTGAGTAGTCATTTAGTATATATATGAGAGCGATTTGAATGAGACGACAGTGCCCTGGTAGAAATTTGTCTATTAAAAATAGGGCCAAATCTCAGTAAATGGTCAAGAGAAAGGAGTAATATAACCTAAGTTTCGAATTTTCGTTCCAAGTTTTCTTACAAACTCGGCGTTGAAGTAGGTGAAATTTAA
>JAYJLV010007117.1:0-10129 GCA_036873485.1 Torymus texanus | reverse complement strand
ATGATATTTTAATGTGTATACAAAAAGACGATATAGACAACACGTTGAATATTTTCAATTCTTACGATAAAAATTTACAATTTACTGTTGAACGACCACAAAACAATAGTATTAGCTTTTTAGACTTAAATATACGTATTAACTATAGCAGTATAATAACTAATTGCGATACAGGAAATCTACATTCTCAGGTCGTTATCTTAATTTCAATTCGCACTATCCGTTGACTAATAAAATAGCGATAATATATTGCCTTCATAGATCCAGCAATACATTTATCCCACCATACCTTCCATAAACAAAATATTTCTTTCATTAAAGAAGTTTTAATACAAAATGACTATCCACCTGATTTTATTGATTTTTATATTAATAAAAGAGTAAAAAAGATTATTTCTGTTTTAGAGTACACGCGTAAAAGCTTTGACGATAATATCATATATTTTACATTTTGTCTAAATAAACTTACCAATATTATAATATTAGGCAAAGATAAAAATCAGAAATATACCAACTCTAATGTTATTTACAAAATAAATTGTAATAATTGTAACGCCTCATATGTAGGACAAACTAGTAGAAGGCTAAGTGTTAGAATTAAGAAACATCAAAAAAAGTACAACGAGGAGGATAAGAATTCGTCGTTATTTATTTATAAAAAAGTAAAATAAACATAATATAAATTTCAATAATGTCAAAATTTTAGATACGGAATCAAATACTAGCAAAAGATTAGTCACTGAAGCTTTATATATACATTCTCAAAAAAATTGTATAAACAAACAATTTGAAATTACCAAGTTACCCTAAGAATATAGTATATTAATAAATAACTGCGAATTCTTATCTTCTTCTTAGCATAACAATTGTTTCCGTATTCACTCGCTCGGTAGGTTGCGCCCCATCTATCCACATAGACGGCCATGTATATGCTTGTGTTTGGCATTGTCTATAATTGTACACACATACTGGTCCACGAACTCACTATATAAGGCTGAAAATTATAACTTATTACTATTGACTTGCTTGGATTGTTTTCCGCGTGAACACTGACTTTGTACTGTTACAATATTTTATGTAAGTTTACTACGGTTTTTTAATTGTTTTTTCTAAAATTGTCTCGTTATTATTGTATTTTATCATATTGTGTTTATTAGATTTCTGAAGAGGAGCATATTAATTAAAATGCTCGTAACATCGTAAACAATTTTATTGGTGTTCTGTTATTTTTAAATCATTAAGAAACAACCACCGTTCTGGCAGTACCAAGGCCATTAGACGCAATACTCCAAGCATTAATTAGTACATTAAAATATACCTAAAGTTAGCATTTTAGTGTAGTGTGTTTTGTTATTATTCCCAAATAATATCTTTTTCTCAAGAAATAAATTCACTCACAATTTTGTTTAATATTCGGTACAAACTTTGGAACGCATAGGAAATAAAATTAATGAAGAAGAAGATGAAAGACATAATTTATCGTTAACTTTACATTTATTTCTTTTTCTTTTTTAACCACTGAAGTAAGAGCTTTCACACAGTCGCGGATAGATAAAAGAGCGCGAGACAGACAACTCGACTTCAAGAACCATTACTGAATGCGCAACTTTGCCTCGCGTCGTTTTTAACGATCATCGCTTCGATTTAATTAGCATACCTATCTTAATTGGCTCGGCCCTGCGCTAAGCCAAGCGAGAAGCTACACGGGAAACGCGCGCAATCTATAATTAAGATAAGAAACGGATACCCTTATCCAAAACTCAATTTTCCTTCAGTGCAACTGCGGTCCTTTTGAACTCACATCCCCAGGCTTGCTGACAATTTATACCTTCTCTTTTTCTTGCCACTCTCGCTCTCACTCGACTTTTGTACTCTCCCTTTGCCATTGACTATTCTCTTCCATTTGCATCAGCATGGTGTACTTAAGAATCAAAATCGTTAGAATGAAGATAACCTAGGGTAGTGAAGGAAGGCAGGGCGAAAGTGCACAACGATTCGCGGAACAATGTGAAATGTAGAATTTTGCTGTTACGTCCGGCGATTGCTCGTATCTGTTTCTCATTCCCTGGATAGAATTAATTCAACTGAAGGGCTTTGGCTGTTGCCAATATAAATTCAAATCTTTATTAAATAATCCACTACAGAATTTTAATTAATATTCGTTGCCTGATTTAATAGATTCAGTTTATAAAATATTTCAGCATTTAAAAAAAAAATGTCTAATATAGTTACGGAAGAATTAACAAGGATTTTGAAATTTTTGTAGATTAAAGTATGTCAAACATTTTGAAGAAGTTTATGGTTATAATGTATGAAACATCAATAATTATATGGTAATGAAAGCTTTGTAACCTTTAACATATTATAAAATTTACAGAGCTTATTTACATAATTAATACATTTTAGGTTATTGCTGTAAACCTGTAAAATTAATTAATAAATTTTTAGTTAAAAAAAATTTGTAATATATACATTGTTATAAATGGGTGATTGCTAATCATACATAAATTAAGGAGGACTCAATATAAAAAAGAGGTCTGACGTCGTTTGACTCGGAACTGAATCTAGGACTTTCCATTTTCGCAAGAGGTGTTTTTTCAACAAGCAAATTAGTTCACTTCATATACTCCACGCACATAAAAAAATATCTTAAAGCTGATTTTTAATATAAAGTATATTATTTGCATAACTAACTTTCTTAAATAATCTTTTATTTCTTAATATCATGGTAGTATTTTATGAAAATAAGTTTTCAGTTTTATGAATGAATTGAGTTTAAAAATACAATAAAACAATTACAACAATTAAAATATAACAATTTAAGCATAAAACTTTTACAAGACCGATAGTAATTAGGATTTAAAATGGATGATGGTTTAAATAACTTTTTGTAGTATTTTTTTAGAAAAAAAGAAGTGGGTCTTTTTGATTTTGATAAAAAATAGATAAGCTGTACAGTCTGTATACGCTATCTCAATTTGCGTTTTCAGCCTTTGTTTTATCGAGTATTTTGATGACAGACTACATAGAAAGTGGATGAAATTACAAAGCGTTGGATTTTGGTACTGGTTTTTTCTTTTTTATTTTTGAACTAATGGCAACTACATTTTTACATTGATGTATTTTTTTCAAATAGTAACTAAAATTTAATACTTTTTATTTAATTGTAGCTACTACCAAATGTTTCCGACACATACAAATAATTTCTTTTATCAAATATTTTTAAACGTTAATTGGAAATGAAAGTTCATTGTTTATGTCCAATGAAATCCCATCGTCTCTAAAAAAGTTAAACTTCATGGCTATCTTGATATTATAAATTATAAATTCACGTATCAAACTTTTCATAGTAGCTGCTAAAATGAAAAACAATATTTCTAGTGAATGTATCAGCAAAACTTTCTCATTAAGAACGTTCTCTTCCTCGAATTCATTAATATTGCACTAATTATAATAGTAAAATATTATTTATGGTAAAAACCCTTTAATAACTGTTTAGTCGAGCTTAACGTGCAAATACGATGTTATAAATAATTCGACTTGCAAGGTGCGACTGTATATATAACATCACAATCAATCTTGCTTATCATATTACATATTACCTTTTTAAAAAAAGTTTTGGAAAATTCACCTAACAATTTACAAAAATATGTTGTTATGGCAGACTCAGCATAGAGTCCCCATGTTAAAATTACAAAGCTTCCTCTTTGAGGAAGCAATATAATCTTTAACTTCAATTTTTTCTGTCCAGCTATATATAAAGGGTCATCAAAGTAATATATCTGCAAGTTTAAAAAAAGGTTTGGAAGAATTGATTTAGGGAAAACGTCCTTGAATTGATGGCTAGAGATAAAAATCGAATGAATGTGTTAATAAAAACCGCAAACAATTCCAAATCAATGCAAAAAATTTAATAATAGATTTCAGACAATGTTTTAATCATCAAAACAGAAGTTACTGCAAAAACCATTAAACGTGCAAGCAAAAAGTGTTAAAAAATTTGTATACGGAATTGCAAGGGTGGTGGTTTCTACGTAAATGGATTCTATGAATTCCTAAATGAATACTTCTGAAATTATAAACCCTTTGTGACATAGTATCCGATTAAATAACAAATTTTTCCCTTTGATGTTTAGCAATTTTAAACGTATACTATGCATATTCAAAACTATGATTAATTTTCTAGAAATATTGTTCATAAAAAATTGCATATTAAAAAGTACCATTTAAAGAAAAATAGTTTTCAAGTAATGACCTATATCGACTGAAGAACATGATTTATTTAAACGTATTTAAAGTTTTATACATAATTTTATAAAAACAAGTACAATTTTAAGTAAAAAAATGACGTATGATAAGTTGAGCACGTGAATTCTTACAAAAATCGGCATTAGCATACATCATATTAACAACGCCCTTTTGAACTTTTAAAAAATAATAAAAAATCGTAAGAGGTAAATTTTTAAGAATAAGATTTAAAGGGTTAGTCCACGAGATACTATTCATGTCTTGTAGTATAATTCAAATTAAAATTCATCCAGCAATAAATTAAGTGATTTAATGATTTTTTTAAAATAGTTAAAACCCCTTACACACAGATATTCATAAATGTACTACGGGTACATACTACGGGTTATATACGGCGTATGTGACATAATTTTAATTTATCTCGGAATGTAATTAAAATATCTAGTTATAGCTATATGTAATGGGCTTTAACTATTTTTAAAAAATCATTAAATTACTTTATGTATTGCTGGATGAATTTTAATTTGTATTATATTACAAAACATATGAATAGTATCTCGCGGACTAACCCCTTAAATCTTATATATATAAAAGATTTTCAATAGAAATAACTAAAGCATGAAGAAAGAAACTTATTCAAATTACATTTTATATTAGACCTGTAACTTGGATTTCGCCTATGAAAATAAATATAAAATATACAAAGTTCCTGGTATTCTGAAGAGATGTATCCAGATAAAAAAAATACATATTTAAAATAAAAGCGAAAATGCAATTCCAGGCTAGTCAAATTATAAGTCCAACTTTTACGAAACTAAAAACGGGGCAATTCGTCGGCCACACGAGTTAAAGTTGCCAAAGCTTCAAGGGGTTAACATACAGCCACTCTCAGCACTTTGCAACTTATTTTCGCAACTCCTATTTCTCCTGCCTGCGACAAAGCGTCAAAGTTTTCTAAAAATCACGTTTGCCCGCGCTCAACGACGGTGTACATCTTCTACGATGGCAACTTCAGCCGATAACCCATTCATTCAATCGCTTCCTCTCACAGACGCAGGCACACTTCCTTCATAACCCCTGGAATTCTCTAACGAACAATTAACGGCTATTATAATGAGGCGTACGAAGCCAAAGTCCAGCGTGCATTTTCTCTCTCTCTCTCTCTCTCTCTCTCCCTCTCTCTCTCTCTCTATCTCTCTTTTATCCGGTACTTTGCTCTCCATTTCTCTTTCGTGCATTCTTGAGCTCTCACATTGATTTGCGAGACACCGGAATTTTAAGGTCGTTCGAGCACCGAGAAAAGAGCAACTCTCGTTTGTGAAAGAACAACTTCGACAATTGAAATTCCTTGCATAGTGCACGTGGAAGTTTCTACTATGTGTTCGCGCGCGTGCGCTCTCTTCCTTTTATTCTTTCGGCTGTGTCGGCCGCCCCTGCCGCTATCTTTCAATCAGAGTTTCAGAAAGTCGGAGTCGGGAAACGACGATGGTCCATAATGGGGATTGGTGTGGTTCACGCGAGAGAGATAGAGAAAGAGAGAGAGAGAGAGAGACACGATGGTAGATTGAAAAGAGAGAGAGAGACAGGAGGCAAGAGAAAGTGCGAGGAAAGGACGCGGTTGCGGTGACCGGTATAGGGAAACTGGGAAAGAGGGCCGAAGAAGTTATCGAAGAGGGGGAGAGGGGCAGAGTTTGGAAAGTAGAACCAGAGCGATAATGGATTGAACAGTACACAAAAATGTCCGTTAATATTACGGAATTTCTCCCAAGAGAATAAAAATTCCAAGTGACTCGCAATCATTTAAGGTTCATAGCTTTTTCCAATATTTCTCACGGTTTAATCGCTGCTGTATTAAACATATGGACATTTTATGTAAGACTTAGTTAACAGTAACCATTTTTTTCATATGCTTTCAGATGAAGAATAAGTGCATAGATAATCCATAGTTACATTTTGTTTCTTTTAAATCTGAAACGAAACTGTAGTAAAAAGGTATAACATCAAAAGTTCAACATTTAAATAAAATTTCTTGTTAACAATAATATGCTTCAATAAAACATGAATCTAAAACTAAGCAAGGAACATAAAATTAACAAGAAGAAAAATAATGTGGAAAAAGAAGCAAAGAGTGGAACGTGTTGATGATCCAATGCAATGGAAGTGCATAGAGAGTGAGAGGGGTAAAGAAAAAAAACGTAAAAAAAGTAGGGTATGCATGATAATATGAGCTTACCACCACCACTGCTAGCGTCAGCTTGTGAATTGTCTAGTGCCTGGATCTCCATTTTTCGCAGCAGCTTCGTGGTGCCGCCCGCAGTAATTGCAATAGCAGTAGTAGTAGGCCTTCCTGCACAACAAACACCATATACCCCGACCATCAGGTAAGCAATGACACTCTCCCTCCGTAAGCAATATTGTTCGTGTAATAGAGGAAGAAAATATCGTGAACAATCGATATAATCAGTGCGATGTGTAACATTTGTCCATAAATTAATTGATGTATGTTTCATTATGGAGAAATGTTATCTTTTAAATATAGACAGTGTAGTTATATTTCAATAGTGATAAGGCTAACATATTGTATTTTTTTCAAAAATAAAACAAATTTACTAGGCAATTTTTATGGTATCAAAATTTAAATTTGCAGTACCAGTAAATATTAAATTGCAGTATTCTCATATCATTCTTATTTAAGTACTTCGATAAATAGATAAGTATGTGCCATTGGAACATTGAAATTATGAAATTATAGCATGATTTATTTGAACAATTTTTGTGTAAACCTATTAAATTGAATTCATACTACCGTATTATCGATTCTAAAAACTTCTAAACAAAAATATATATCCTCTAATCAACTTTAATATCGACAACTATTTTCTAAAATCCTTAATACTCATATCGCTTTACAATTTTTCTAAAAATTTTCTCATTCTACAAAATTAAATTAACTGCGTAAACGAATTCTAAAATACAGTGAATCCTGGCAATATTATTTATAATTGAAACGGAATAAATATAAAAAGAGTGACATACGCTAAATTTTCTAACTCTCATCACCTTACTGTATTTTATTAGAATATTTGAAGACCTAGAATAAAATTAACGCGTTTTTTGCTAATGATATACAGCTACGAAGAACAGCTTTTACTAAATAATAAAATTTTGCTGTGCTATTTTTAGCTTAAATCGATTTACGAATTTTCTCAGTTTTTGAAAACCAGTAGACCGGTTATTTATTTAATTCTGCTAATTATGTTTATTCCTAGTCCGATTATATTTTTACAAGACTCTGACTAACTTTTTGTACTTGAAGCATTTACAAGGCTTTCTTAATATTATTAATAGATTAAATAAATACTTAGTAGCTTAATAAAAATTACAAAAAGAGATTAGACAGATTTATTCTATTCATTACATTAATTTTTGCACAGAGTTATATAAACAGTTTAAATTAGTGATAGCTGCTTATAGTGTAAGCTTATTATAAGGATAACTAAATTAGTTATATTATTTAACGCTTGAAACTAAAACGGTCGGTCAAGTTCTGAATTAGCAAGCGAACACCTAAAACGAATAAAAACTATAAGATCACAAGTGAAAAATCCATGCATGCGGAACTTTTTGTGTGACGAATAATGAATGAAATGTGCGATGTCTTATGCCAAATACATGAAAATAATAGATTTTATTTTTTCAATGGCACAATTCTTGTAGATCGAACTGTTGTTTATTTATAGAAAAAAGATAATTTATAAATAGAATTGATTTTTCATATTCAACGATCATAGATGTCCTACTTTAACATTCAAAAGTTAGTTAAAGGATGATGAAAGTTATAAAATGCCATCAAATCTTTGCTTATTTAGTTTTTCTCTTAAGTGCTTTAGCGTGTATGAAGGAATACGTGATTGTTTATATAAATAGTTTTTACTCACCTGGTACGTAATGGACGATCTTTTTTGTTGCGTTATAATTTACGCTTGGTATCCCAAGTATGCAATTGATTATCACGGAGTCGGGAAGCTCGTCGTTTTCGAGTGATAGATATGAAACTATGGAGTAATGGCGGTCGTTTGTTTCTGTAATAATAGGCCTTGTCGCTTGTATATCGGGATATCCTCTGTAAATAAAAAATAAAATTAGTATTTCTTCATAGACAAAACTAAAATCTGTTGAAAATTATTTGTTCTAAATTTCATCTCGAAATAGGGTATTTTGTATGAGAACAGTGAAGGGGAGATTGCGATAAAGCTATTCTTTAATACGGACCCTTATCACGATCTCTTTGTAGGTCTCTTGACACAAAAAATACTTTCCTCGTCTAAAAGAAGATTATAAATCTAAAAAATTTACTTGAAAATGTAACGAAAAAAAACACTATAGCAGAATAAAAAATGATTTTTTTTTGTAGCTCAACATTCCAAGCAAATATTATTTACTTTTCTTTGTCTAATCTTTTTTCACAATAACAAAGCAAAAATCTAGCTGCAAAAAAAATTCGAGCTTTTATCCTACACTGAGAAAAAAGACGTTAGTAATGTTTACTATATTGTATAATAAAATTGAATATTGCTGTCTTCTCTGTATTTTTTAATCAGATAAACTATAATATGTTAACGATAAATATATCGATATAGTTTCAACAGCTATAAATTATAGTAACTAAGTTTTTGTGCGGCAAACAACATTTTATGGGATATTGAACTTTACGTAATAATTTATAATATGTCGAAAAACAATTTTTACCATATTTTTATTCTGGATTTAAAAATACTACAGAGTTTATAATTAAAAAGCATTGTATCAAAATTAGCAGTAATTATGGTAACAATGAATAGAAATAAAAGTATCCGTTAGCAGATTTTACTGTCGTAGTCAAATAAAACAATATTTTTTCAAATAAGTATTGCTATATTATATGATAAACGTAAATACCTTACCCAGTGTGACCAGGTAAACAAATATATATAGTAATTAAAACCCGTGTTAATGTGGCGATTAATCGCCACAATCTGGCCACGCTGACCTTACCTAGTTTATATCGACAAGCACAACGTATTAACATACGCGTCCTTTAGTAGATAGCAAATTCTTAGAATGCGATTTTTACGATTAGACTAGCTACTGAATACGCGAAAAAATCGTTTCAGTAAGATATTGAACACGAGGAATACACCTTAATGTGCAATCGAGTAAATTTATGCTATTCTCTTGCGAATAAAAATCAATTATATGTAAGCGATTTTTTTCATAGTAATATAACTTACAAACCACTTGATAAGGAATTTGAAACTCTTGTAAAATTAAATAGAGTTGAAATAAATAATTCTAAAATTATGGAGGGTGTAATTCTTCTATTAGAATTGGAAGACTTGCCTATATTTTTTAAAATTGTTTCTATATATAAAAAAAAATCTTTCGTAACACAGTGCATATTCATGATTTTTTAGTGGTTTGTAAGCAATAGGAAACAGTTTCCATATGTGAACATTTAAGTTTGCCCGAAGTTATTCAAACTGAAGACGAACAATGAGATCGTTAGATAAAATTGTGAATATCCTTCTTTTATTTATTACACAAATAACCGAAAATATTATATTGTATAATAAACATGAAAAATAGAAAGTAAAATTTATTTTTATTAAATGTCAATCTGTCTTATTATTTTCCAATATTTTGAATGATCTGTACCATGATTCTGTACAGCCTAGTACATTGAATGAAGTTTTTCGGCAAACTATATTGATTTAGTAAATTCTAATATTCACCTTACAGTAATCTTTGCTTTTCCAATATTTCCAATGGGTTTGAAGTTTGCAACGTTGGAGTGCAACGAAACTTTAACAAATTTTTTTTATTTTTAGTTTTATATGTTAGA
>JAYJLV010007106.1:0-10131 GCA_036873485.1 Torymus texanus | reverse complement strand
TCTCTCTCTCTCTCTCTCTCTCTCTCTCTCTCTCTCTCTCTCTCTCTCTCTCTCTCTCTCTCTCTCTATCTCTTTCTTTCTTTCTCTCTCACCGGCGTCGTCCTTAATTGAAAGGCAGAGTGTACAAGACGCCAGTGGCGGCTCTTAGAAGTCGTCGTCGTCATCGCCTCAAAAAAAAAGAGAAAGAAAGAGAGTGAGAGAAAGAGAACGGAAGAGGGTCGACGGAATCGACGTTCCGGTAATTATTTTTCTCCCTCGTTCTCCGATTTCGAACAAACACTCGGGTTCCGTTCCCGACTGCGCTCTTCTCTCTCGCTCTCTCTCTCTTTCATTCTCTCGTTCTATCTCTCCCTCTAATCTTCGCTTTTTCCCATTGAGAAGAGAGAAAGGGTGAGGGAGTCTTTTTGGCGCGAAGCGATTTTCCCGCGCGACCGTCTTACACACTGGGGTGCCTTTAATTTCATCAAGTTCGTCGTGATGGAGTTAATTAAAAATGCGAGGAGGAGAGAAGTACATTTGAATTTTGAAGAGAGTTGAGATCTCAGTTTAATTGCGATAATAGAAATTTTGCAAAAACTTCATTTAAATTTAAATTTTCTTCTTTTATAATTATTTATATTGCTCTTATACTTCTCAAATTATTTGAAGCTATACGTCACCTTAATGAATACTGTATCTCTCTCTCTCTTTATATACTTTTCTCAAATACTAATTATCTTAATCTTTTTTGTTACAGGTAAGAATATACATCACTGAACTCCATCGTTAATAATTAGCTGCGGAATTATTTACTGTAAGTTACATTTTAATCTCAAACCTTCTCATTAAAATGATCGTCTAAAGAATTTGCGATGAGTTCGAAATTCCATTATTTAATCCTTAAAAAAAACCCACCAACGAATTTTCAAAATATCTTCATTAAAACTGGATATATTTTCTTGCCACCGAACGCCCAAACAAACTCTTGTGGCCCACGTTCAACTCATTACACCGTCGACCGCGTAAAAACAAAATCTCCCGAAATATCGCTTGGTCACTCCTTCCTTCGCCCGCATTATAATTCTACTTTATAATAGATCGAGCCGGCATCGCGCGCGAGCATTTAGATACTTATCTGCGGCAAAAACGCGAGAGACGCGAGATTGATGGGCAAGAGAGAGAGAGAGAAAGACGAGAGAACGGTGGTGGCCGCAAATCAGTCGATTTTTTTTCAATCTGTCGTCCTCTAGTCGTACCCTTGTCGACCTTTTTTCTCCCAGCGCTGGCGGATGAATCGCCCTTATTGTTGGCACCGTTGAAATGTGGAACGTACGACGGGGGTGGAAGTTTTTTTTCCTCCTTTTTTTCACTCGCGGATGTGCGTAAATCATCCCTTAGCCGAAGAATTCGGCCTCGGGATGCGGGAGGTGATTACGGTTGATTCTTATTGCCGGAGGTTTCTTTCTCTCTCTCTCTCTCACTCTCTCTCTCTTGGCGTTGTGGCACCAGAGAGTTGTAATACGTAGCGGAAGTAATAGCTTCCGAGAGCGATTGAATTTTATTTTTTTTAAGGGTTGTAAATTTATTTCTAAGGAAAATTTATGGTTTTTAGAAAAAGTTTTGATTTATGGCTTTTCTTGGCTGGATATAATTTAATGAAATAGAAAGTGAACTTTCAAAGCAGACGTGTCTTGAAGCGTGTGAAAAAAGAAGTAAAAGATTGCCAACTGTAATTCACATTAATTTAAAAGAATCTTTCTTTACCGGTGAGCTCACTAATATTGCTTTAGAAAAATTTAGTTTCTTTCCAGCATAAAGTACAGTTACACAGTTTAGTTGGGTGGACGTTTACTGTTTAATCTAAAAATGTCCTTGTCTTACGGCATTAGAACGTAGTACCTCTTTGGGACTACCTTGTGTTTTAGACGTAATCCCGCTAAGTTTGCTTGTTCGCCCAACAACGAAACAAAGTCATTTGCTACAATATTGTGAATTTTTAAATGAAATTTCTGTACAACATCACAATTCATAACAGTAACGTGTATATCGATTTTGTATGAAATATTTTCCTCATTTTTCCACTTGATCACTGGATAACATGTACCTGAAACCGTGCTGGATTAAAAACATAAACCATCGCAAAAATATTTATACCTAGTTCAATTTTCCCTGAACACTCTGTACGTTTTTTTTTCATTTTTCGCTCATAACGTGTAAACAAATCGACGTCGATACTACTACCGTACATGCACTCGCTGCAACATCCCAAAAACTCTTCTCTTTTATCCGAAAACTCTACAACCGAAAAACACTATCACACTAACCTAGCCCATATTTTCAATACCAAGCGAAATAAATCAACCTCCCCCTTTTCGTCCTGTCAACACTCAGGCAGTAGTGCTTAACCGGTACACACACACACACACACACACACATACACACTTACACGTAGGGCCAGTCTGTACACGTCCGTCCACAGATAACTCTCGCCTCGTCGCGATTTACGAGCCAATATCCCACGGCACGCTTACCTGAGCGCGCACGTGTATATCGATCGCGTGTTCGTCGGTCACAGAAAAAAGGAAGTAAAAGAGAGAGAGAGAGAGAGAGAGACTGCGAGAGAAAGAGTAAGAGTAGGAGACGATCGATGAAGACATGCGCATAGCGTGAGGAAGGCTCGTTTGTAGGTCAAGTTTGAGATCCGGCGTCAATGCCGCCGCCGCCGCCGCCGCCGTCGTCGTCGCGCTTGGTAGAGATTTTTGTTTACGCTCGGCCGACTGGAAAGAGAAGAGAAAAAAAAATAGTGAACGATAGGACTGGACGAGCTTTTGTGTCGTCCAGGCATGTAGGAGGAGCTTTTGTGTTGTAGAGGATAGAAGGGAGACACGGAGGAAGATGTTTTTGTAAGTTTGGACCATAGGGTTTGAGAGAGAGAGAAAGCTTCGTTTTTGTCGGTATACTGGACGGCTGGAGGATTAATCGGTTTGTTCGCGTATAGTAGATTTGGGGTTCTGCATTGCAAAAAAGGAAATTTATTTTTTTGTAGTCGTTGAACTAAATTTTATTACTTACAAAGTTATTACGACAATGTTAATGCAAATCAGAAAGACGATAAATTATCTTTATAAATGACTTTACATCTCTAGTAAAATTCAATTTGAAACCATTGCACAAGCAATTGGACTACTAGCACGTGTTAAATAGTTCTAAAGATCAAAGATCTCAGTAACTTTCTATTCCATTTTTTGAAATTGCTTCTGTTAATCCTCGAAAACTATTCTGTCTTTCCCCTTGTCACTCTTTTCCACGACTTCTTGAAGACTTCGATCAAATTCTAGCTCTGCCAAAACCGTTAAGTTAATTTCTTCGTCCTAGAGATTTTATCCATCGCGAATCTCGAGCCCCAGCCGCTTTATCTAGGCAGTTAAAGTTGCTAAACTAGGCCCTTTCAGAGATTCGTTGGACAGGCAAGTCATATCGATTTGCAATAAAGCCACTGCCCGCCACGTGCGTCTCTGTTTTCGAACTCTTTTTGAGATATGCCCTCTTTCTTTTATCTTGCTTGCGAATTGAAAAATAAAAGGGGAGGGCGGGGTGAAAATCGCTGGAACGCGATACGCCAGTGTGTTGTGAATGTTGATGAGCACAGGAAATCGTCTTTGTCTTCCGATGAAGTGAAATCGTGGCTTGCTATAGCACGATCCTAAAAGAAACTTTGAATTTATGGTTACTTGTATACGGTAAAAATATTAAATAGATGTAATATGCCATATACGGATGGTAGAGTGATGGTTGATATAAATAGATACAATATAAGAATAGGAGTTCAGAAGTCCTAAATGTTGGTCTATTATTAAAAGTATTTACCAACTTCCATCATAATAAAAAAACTTCAAAAAGTCAAAGTACCATTCGACAACACCTTTTCCTACAATTCTCAAAAAAAAAAGCAAAAGAAAGGGACTCTGAACCTCCAATAATTGTCATCTGCAGGCTCTGCTTCTCTGCCGAAAATTCGCGACCACTATACAACTTATTCCCCGTTCCACCCACGAAAAGCTTTTAAAGAAGAACATCGACTCGCGTAATTCTCTCTCTACGCGAGCTTGCAGCTGGTACCTTGCATGGCACTGTAGATGCGACAGGCTCGCAATTCAATCCAGTGAAAGAGGGGAGGTAAGAGAAGAACGAAAATCTTCTTCTTCTTCTTCGCCTCCTTCCGCCTTTGAAGCTCGAGACGCGGAAATCCTCTTCTACGCCCACGCGCGAGTCTTTTTACGCTCGGAGATTTCGAGGGCTGTTAACGAGTAGCCGTATAACACGTGTCCGGTTGATGGATTGTCGCGAGGATGGTATTTTCGGAGAGATGTTGTTAGTCTGATTGGAAAGTTGTTTGTGTGTGTGTGTGTGTGTGTGTGTGAATAACAATGTTGTAGAAAGAGGGTTTAGGAGTGAATAAAATAGTGATTTTAAAGTAACGGTGGTAGGGTAGGTGATAACTTTGTTAAGATAATGACCTTTATTTTAAATTACAAGTATTCGCAGTGCTTTTTCAGGATTAAAAACGCCAAACTATATTCTTCAAGTAACATACACAGTCAGTTCAACTCGCCCAAAACTACCGCACACATAAAAAACCATCCGAACCCATCATCCTCCCACTTAGCATAAAATTCCTAATTCTTTCCCGTTCTCCAGACGCACTTCCTCAACAGAATAAATATTTACGACTCTCTCTCTCTCTATCTTTCTCTCTCTATCACAAACGACATACTCGTAAAAAAAAAGACGAAGACCTCCTCACCCGTAAACGTGCCTGCCATCCCTCCACTTCATAACCCCCTTCCTAACCACGAAACCTCACAATAAAAATCAACATCGGCCGTCCCTCCCCCAATACTACCCACGAACTTTTTATCGGTCGATTCGCGTCGCGGGACTTTAGAGCATCGCAGCTGTCGCACGTGGTCCAATATCGCGTTGTCTTACACATACACATATATATACACGAGCAGGCGGAAAACGAGGTCGGACGTGACGCGTTTTATTTCGCCGACGAATCAGCTGCCGTTGGCCTTTCCTTCCAAAAGAGGAGAAGGAGGAGGAGGAGGAGAGGATGCGGTGTCGAGACACGAGCGCGGCCAAATTGGGTTCGGTTTACAGGACGGATTCGGCCGTCCGAGCGCGGTGGTTTCGGGTTCGTTAAAAGAGAAGGATGAGGATTTGTCGCGGGATTTTGGAGTTGGAAAAGTGGTAGAAAATACTTTTTCGCGGGTTGCGTGAATTTTAGTGAATATGTGACGTGTTAGATATAAATTGGAAAATTTATTTTGTTTTGTCATATGGGTGTGTAGATTTGGGTTTACCTACCTACTTAGCCCGTCAGAGCGGATTTGTTTTATCGAATCTATGTCAAAAATAAAAATAGCTAGGAGGATACTGCGTTTTGTTGAAAAATCACGCAGTGACCCAGTGTATTTTAATGATCTAGCCAACATTTTGTTAACAGCAAGAATTCACCTAAACGATCAAAGTTCTATGAATTTATGTAACGGCCCACCGATCCAAGTATCCTAACCGTATCCGAAACAACTTAACTTTAGTGATTGGCTGCCTACAATTCCTCTATATACCACCAACGTTTTAATTTCATTTTATTTCATTTTAGATTTTTCTAAATGCTATATAAAACTGAATAGAAAACTCAGAATAAAACATTTGTGATTGCAAAATAAAAGAGTTGCAGTAAAAACGTGTTATGCTTTCGGTTGCGCATAAACAAAGCCATAAATCTCTTTCATTTTCCATCGTTACAATTTGCTTTTATTTTATTTGTTAGTTTTGCTAAAAATAATACAATACATTTAAAAATTTTTTCTTCGCTTTCAACAAAAATTTATAACAATTAACTTATAAAGTTATATACTTTTTATTTCTTTCATGTCACGGCAAAGCAAACTTCATTTCTGCAATAATATAAAAAAGCACCTCAATAGAAAAAAATTGCTCCACAAAAAATGAAAGAGCCCATTTCACATTGCTCCATACTCCTAAATTCCCTCCATGCTTTTGATCACGCTTTAACTCATATCAATTTATAAAAGTAAACCGCGCTCCATATAAATACACAGACGATAACCAAACATATAGGTCAACCGTTACTCCAACCGAAGAAAACAAAAACCCCCTATATATATCGTTATACTTTCGATCCTCGAAAAATTCACAGCCACTACCCTCGTCTCGCTTCCTCATCGCTATATACACCGACGCCATTATAAAACTAGCGAGAAAGGCGAGACGATGATCCGGTGTGCTGCACCGGCTGTAACAATTATTGATTTTACCGAGAGCTCGCTTACTTGCTAGCTGGCTGGCTCAACGCCAGCATCACGCTAACGACCAACGCGCGCGAGTACGAGGCCGAACTTTTTTCCGAAAATCCCGGGAAGCGAAAGTCGCGCTGATAAACCCAGTTTATATGCCGCGTTAAAAAAGTTTTTCGCCGTGTGCACGTAGTACGCGCGAAACTTGTCGCGTGCACTTAAAAGTTGAACGTTGCGCAAATTTGCGCCACCTTCCCGTGTTATCGTTAGGTATTTATATAGCGTGGGTGAAAAATAAGGGTTCGATGAGCGAGGAGAATAGAGGGAGAAGGAGTAGTACAATAGGTCAGGAGGTAAGACGAAGTGAAAATGTAAATGAAGAGTTGTTAAGGGGAGAGGTTAGTTCGCTTAGCTGTCGCGAGGTTTAAGATTTCCGGGGGTTTGTAGGGGGACGATGGTTCGGGATTTACTGTATAACACGGTGATTACGAATTGTTTCACGGAGAATTTCAGGGATTTGATAGTCCTGTGGTATTTGCGAATTAAGTTTGGTAAAAGCTTTTTAGATTAATGTTGAACTGTTGTTATTCATTGTAATAAATTTAATAAATGGAAAATCATCTGTTATGGTTGCATCGGTTTTTATTATTTGTTAGTACATAGATACTGAATACGCGCGCACTGAAATATATCATTTTGTTTTTAAACCAATGAAAAATCTACATTTTTCTAAATAAACTATTTTATAGGATCAGTGAATTTAATTTTAAAAATCAATATTGTAAATTGAAAGATATAACAAATCGTGAGTTGTAGTTGATAGCTTTAAAACTGAATTTAAAAACTAAATCATCTCTAAAACTGAAAATTCTTTTTCGGATGCTCTAAAAATTTGATTTCAAATCAAACAACCTCGATAATAGAATAAAAATACAGCTACTATCGTTCTACTCAAACAGCATCAAACGTCGAGTATTATTGTAGTCAATTTTCAAAAATCGTTTTATTATCAGAATCACGTACCCCAAATAAAATCGTTATAAGAGAAAATATTATTCTATCGGTTTCAATAGCTACATTTTCCCCTTCACCGAGTCACGCGAAATATCAAACTCGACATTCTCAAACGCAGCGGGCACACACGCGTTTCATTTCATTCATGAATAGTACGTGCATTCAATTTCCATAATATTGCTATATAACGCTGTAAAAAGAAACAACTCGCCGGAGAGGGAGGGGGGGGGGCTTCACAAATATTGTTGTTTCATCGCGCGTGCGCAGTCCTACCGAAAAATTCTTTAATTGCAGCGGCATTTGGGTCATGCCGATACGACGTTTTTCTAAAAGCCGGAAGACGAGAAAGAGCGGATGGTAGAAAAAGGCGCTTTTTCCGTCTGGAAAGTCGAGATGGGTAGAAAAGCTTTGCGGATGACTGCGCCCGAGTGTATACGTGTGTGTGTATATATATGCGTGGGTGGCAGGAGGGGAGAGCTAAGCTTGAGCTTTAAAGAGGCCGTTTCGCAGCTGCGGGCGCTACGATGTCGGATTTTTATTTATAATTCAGCCGGCGAGCAGTTTTAGTTTTTAAATGGTCAGAGCTCCGCACGCGTCGAGCTCACGAATGAAGCGAAGTGACTTTGAATTTCAGGGTCTTTTTGTTAGTGGATCATTTTTTTATTTTTTATTTCGCGGATGGGTCGGTGATATTTACCTTTTGCCTAAAAACTTGATGAATTCGCCTGTTTATTTGGAATTCAGTTGGAAAAATATTCACGGTATTCTACGAATATTAATGGTTTTAAAGCTTGCGAAAGGGATGAATTTAGTGCTATCAAAATTTGAACTATATGATTTTTAGAACGCTTTTACTTAAAAAATCTTAGTAGAAAAGTAATTTAATGCACGAAAATGAAAGTTCTGAAAGTATAAAATTCTTTAGCTGTATATAACTGTGAGGTAACAAACTTCTCGGACTGTCGCGCATTGGTGAAAAAGATATTTCAATACACCTTGCCAGATGAGGTGGATGTTTCTTCACTTCCTGAATACCAATGAACGGCTTAATGCTCATTATTTCGCAAATTCTCGGGGCGCTGTTCAGAAATAAGTTTTCGCGACGACCGTCGAAAAGTTTAGAAAATAAAATTTAAAATCCACTTTATCATCCGCCCTTTCATCCTTTCGCGTCTCTCTTTCTGTCCCAAAGGAATCGTAGTCCGCCAATTTTCTCTCCCTCTCTCTCTTTACCCGTCTTGTGACTCTGCTCTTTATCCCTCGCCGCGGAAAAATCCCGGAAAAAGTGAAAAAAAAAATCCTCACTTCGCCTTTGCGTTTCTCCCTCCTTTCACCCTCCCATTCCTTTGCCTCTATGAATGATCGACGTAAATTGATCGCAAAAGGAATATTCGTCAGTCGATGGAAATGAATTATTTTTAAAGCTGTGAGAACTAGATATTGACGAAAATTATAAAGTTTCATAATCTTTGAAATAATACTCTAGAAATTTTATATTTTGACAATTAAAAGTAGATAATAAATTCATTTATTGATTCTTAGACAAACAAAAAATTGTTAGACTAGATAAACATTCTATAATTTTTCTATCGCTTATTTCTTTTATGCAGACAAATTCTTCAAAACAATCAATTCTAACAATTTCCAGTAACAATAACAAAACCATAATCAATAGTCAGTATTTGACTTTCCAAACATTACAACAATTATGTGTAAAATATTCAACCACCCAACTATACCATTTTTTTCATTCCATCTTCCGAAAATATTGAACGCAACCACGCAGCGACGAAGTGGCGATTTATTTGCTCTCACGCGGTCCCTGCTTACTTTATATTTCCCCCGAAAAACACAAACACGCGCGGGACGACGAGCGCGCAAGAACCGCTGCAACGCCCACACATAAACACAGAGCCTCTCCGCCTCCATTTCCTTCTTCTCCTCCTTCCCTCGATTCGCGTATCACTTAACCCAAATTCGCTTGGCGAGAAAGGGGGGAACGAAGAAATAACGGCCGCGTCCCCGTTCCCTATTCAGCATTTATTAAACCATTTCATGCCCCCCTCCCCCCATTCCTATTCCTCCCACATAGACGAGCACGCATACAAGAGAAAAATCACGCGGGCGCCGCGACGTCCCGGCGCCCGCAGCATCTCTCGTCCCGGCACCGCTTATTGATCCCTCGCTGCGACGCCCGATCTTCTTGTTTGCCTTCGCATACGCGTGTGTGTATGTATGTGTATGTGTGCACGTGCCTTTTCGAGAAGCAGAGAGACAGAGAGAGAGAGAGAGAGAAAGCGGCGTCTGGTGAGAAATGGACCGTCGAGGAGGAGGGAAGGGACTTTAATCTTTCGGCTCGACTTGATTTTTAGGATGGGGATGAAGGAAGAGGGAGAAAGAAAGATCCTTCCGTCTTTTTTCGGCAGGATGGTTTTCTTTGCCGGCTTCTCGGACGATTGGAGGTGGTTTTTGCCTTTGACGATGCAGAGGGGGATTGGAAAGAGGAGTGAATAGATTTCAGTATATATGCTGTTGTAATGTTCCTGATGCTTATACGAAAATAGATTTGGCGTATTATTGAATGTATTGAATGGATAAATATGTATAGTGTAACGCAGTATTTTGGAATTTCGCATTGTTATTCCAAAATTATTTTATCTAAATATGTATAAAAAATTTACATAAAATAATCGCAATTATATATCATATTAATTTTATTAAAACTGCTATTAATTAACAACTAGTATCCCCCGTTATGCAAAAACTTCGTTTTTCCATTATAGGCACGACCAAACTGCTCAGGAGAATCTTG